>BGNK01001411.1:296-75640 GCA_003297005.1 Symbiodinium sp. clade A Y106 | reverse complement strand
TCTCTATGCTTATATGTTTAGCCAACACTGGGAGACGGTGGCTCCCAATATGCTGCAGCCGAAACCTCTGGAACACCCCAACCGACTGTCAGGACTGCAGGTGCGCCCGCCCGCACTTTCCAGAGAGGCGCATTTCTGGACTACTAGCAAGATGATCTGTTCTATGCTTCCCCACGCTCGATGACGACAACTCCACCTTGTCATGCAGCCCTTTGATTTATTCCACAATGCTGTCTAGGNTTCCCCACGCTCGATGACGACAACTCCACCTTGTCATGCAGCCCTTTGATTTATTCCACAATGCTGTCTAGGGGAGCCGACATGAGGCGAACCGGGGGACCACGGCCTTCCCATGCTCTGCGCCGACGTCAACTGACTTATCAGGTGATCAATCTTTTATCGGCGAGTGGTCACGAATTCCCCTTGTGCGTCGGGTGAGCTTTTTCATTGAGTATAGCAGTCTCCTTTCACACTAAGTTTTCCCCCACGGTGGCTGGAAAATTTACCCTAGTCCTGCCATCGTCTCACCCGAAAAGGGTAACGACGAGGCCTGTATAGACATGCCCATCATGTATGTAGTTTCCTGGACTGTTTTCCCATGCCGTATGCTGTATGCTTCCGCCGACTTTTATGTTTTCCCCACACGTTAGTCCCATTACCAGGGCTGCNCCGTATGCTGTATGCTTCCGCCGACTTTTATGTTTTCCCCACACGTTAGTCCCATTACCAGGGCTGCTGACGAGTGGTCTCACTTGTGGACTCGCTCTGCGCGACTGAGAGAGAGAGACAGAGTCGCATAAGCAGAGACCAAACTCAGACCAGATCGCATCATGAAAATCCTGCATCTATGTCAGACTCTTGCCACTGCTGTTCACGTCTTGACCAGTTCATGGACGAACCTGAGAAAGCCTGCATCCAGGCCCACAGACACTGCATCCGCTGCCTCCGGGATCCGCGCCCCCGCCGTTGGCCTCGTCGACACTCGGCTTTGGAGTCTGTTTGCACATTAATTCTGCATTTTGGTCTGCGGGCGTCTGCGTCTCCACATCTCATCGGCCTAGCCTGCCCACGCTGGCCAGGTCTGGCCGAAAATCCACAGCTCAGCAATTTGAAGGTCGGCAGCTACAAACTGACGGTTCATCATGTGCATGCTAATTCCCCTACCCGACGGTCTGGCAACTGAAGAAGCTTGTGCACTTGTCAAACTCGGTTCCGCCGCCCGAAGGAAATCTCCTGAAGGCGCAGCTCAGGAAAACTTACCGTAGACAACCCACAGGACTGCTTCTTTCAGCTTGATATGCATTCGGCCACAACATTTTGCTTTCAGACGTGGCCTAAAGGGGCGACATCATTCCGGTGTCGTGCGCGCGGAGTGGGACGGAATTGATAGTTCTCCGCAACGCGGTCTCTGCTGCCTCAGCCCGGGAGGGTTCGGTTCTCCACCTCATTCTCCATGCCGCATTTTGAGGCAGTCGGGTCTTGCTGGGGAAGCGCAAGAGAGCAAAGTCAGCGACTGGCCTGCGAGTTGGCACAGGTTTGCGGTTTCGCATGTGGGCTTAGGTTTCATGGGAGCGGTGCTTTCGTAAAGTAAAGATGTAGGGCTTCGAACTGGGATTTGCTCGGCACTGCGCCCTCTCTTCGCTGGGTTTGAGTGGTGTAGCCTCAGGAGTACCATCTAGATTGTCAAAGTACGTTTTTGGAAACCAAGCACTACAACTCTCTCAGAGTTCAAGCAGTGAACAAGCTTAAGGGAATTTGTCAGGTCTCCTGCCTCGGATCAAAGGGACGCTGGGGCCGAAATGCCGGCAGCTGGTGTTGAACAAGCCGCTGGAACAGAGTTTCGGAGTACTTTCCTTTTCTGGTGAGTCTCTGCTCTAGCGACTTTGCGATACAACCTGTAGTACCCAACAAGAAAGTGCAGATCCATCTTTCGTTCTTTGGGAGGCAACTTCCTTCCAGCATGCCCCTGCAACCACCACATCTCCAAGTTGACAGGTTTCCAACCAAATCTTTCATCCGACAGTGCTGAAGAAGTCAGCCATGCAGACCATGCAGAGTGTTTGTGCCATTGTGTTTATGAGGTACTTTCAGTCCTGCATGTTCATATCCCTCCTCATGGCTCTCTTCTTACCTGCCCCTGGCTGCACAGTGAGAGCTTGTGGAAGGGGGAACATTCAGGTGCTCTTGTTGGAGTAGAGGTCGATTGGAAATTTGGCTTCCCAAGGTCGAGGCTAGCGGAAGGGATGGCATGCGTCCTCCATGCGAGATGCCGTCTAACGACATTCTTACCCGAGAGTGGGCACTTGACATTCTGCTAGCTGCGAGAAAGGCGTTTGTGTGTGAGCGAGAACTCCCGGTGTCATGAACGACTGGCACATTTACATCCAGAAAGCCACTAGGCCCTGTTCAGTAATCCAGAAGACACCATTGAAGATTGCAGAACCCCCTTATATGCGACAAAATCACCACCAAAGAAGCATTTCTGACGTCATGAAGGATGCTGGCATGAGTGTGAAATTCCAGCGCTTTGGGCTGGAGCCGGTCTGCCAAAGACTGCTGAGGACCTTTGGGTGGTTTTCGACCGTCCAAACAACGACGACCTCGACATATTGCTGACTCTGGCGCCTCGGATTACCGAAGGGGTTGAAGTCGAACTCGAGAATACTGCAGCTTGTCCCCCGAGCCCGAAAATATCAAGTCGCTACTGTTGCAAGCAGGCACTGGCAGATTGTCACCCAACACGAAAAGACGGATTCGCAAGTTGTTACAGATCTTGTCTAGTGTCAGATTTCGAAATATCTCGCAGCCATGCACACGGTACTTTGCTGCGCCGCACGTGGTCCGAAACAGTCTGACAGCATGGCCAAAGCCCGCACCACTCGCATCCGAAGATACCCCGAGCCAGACAATAGACACATGTCGTGAGTCTCGCGACATGTCAGGTTGGTGTCGCGTTCATCTTCGAGCTGCTTGTACAGTCCATCGGCATGCCGAAGCTGGTCAGCAAGTGGCAGCCATATTGCTAGATGAGAGGTTCTCCCGAGCACTTTGTGCCGTGGAGGAGTTTCAGCCGCACGGCTGGACGCAGTTGCTCGCGCCAGCGTAGCGGATGTGTTTTCAACGGGCAGGGAATTCGGATTGATGTGGTATCTTCCCGCCGCATCAAGCATTGGGAGGCGTCATTTTGGGGACCGGATGATGATCCAACTCAGGAAGACCTATCCGAATTCCTTCTTCTTCTGGATGGCTGCTTGTCCATACCAGCCGAAGTCTTCTGGAAACTAAATCCCGCCGACTTAGTTGCGCCAGATGTTGCTTTCCCCTCCTGTCTCTTGGCAGTGGCGTTCTTCAACACCCACCCTGCAGTTGAACAGTCTTCTGCTGCATGGCACCCGAGCATGTTGATGCCACGGTGAAACGAGGATCCTGAACCCTCTCACTGCATGCGCCAAGGACTTGATCGGGGCGGCACTTTGGTCGGCCATGGTAATACAAGGCAAGCTAAGGATCGAGCTTTCACAAGGAAGCGGCTCTGGTCCGTACCCAGGTTTGGGTAAAGAGTTGTATTGAGCCACGGTCACGGTCAAGAACTGTGTTGTGCCAAGTTCATCTTGTCATCAACCCAAGGCATCCCTGCTGCTAGACCTGTCCTACATCACCGGTTCTGATGAGCCTGCGGGGCACCCAGAGCTGCGAAGTGCTCGAACGTCTACACCGCAGCTGTAATTTGTGCTCCAACGGACGCAGACGCAGTGTGCCAGGATGATGTCTTCGGGCCGAGGTTAGTATGCCCAGACATTAATTCAGTTCGCGTGTGGGATCCATAGCCACTGTCGCTTCGAACCACAAGCGCCCATGCCAAGGTGAATAAAGGTGTTGCAGCACATCCACATGGACTAGACTCTGTCCTTTTGACTCATCGTGCAGTCAGTGAGGGTGCGACTAAGGTGACTGAGGACAGCGTGTCCAACAACGTAATTATCATGCGAGCAGCACTTTGGCCGCAGACCAGCTTCCTAGCTTTCTAAGGGTGCACTGTCGTGATACTGCTTCGGCGGCTTGTTTGCGGCTCGGTTTGCTTGACTGCTAGCAGAGCCAGAATGCAGTTTAGCAAATTGTCAGAGTCTTTGTGGCGAATGCTTCGACCTTTCTCCCGCTCGCAGATGGCCTGAGCATCAGGCCCGCATCGCGAAGTTGGGTGCCCGGGCCGGGCGCTTCACGAAGTTGATGCTGGGCATGGCTTTAAACTTGCCTTCGCTGGCGGAGTTTAGTTAGTTTGTTTTGTTTTCTTCATCGCCACTCAGAAGCAGGCCGAGTCAATCAATTGTGCAGAATAGCCATGGGGTCATGGGGTTGCATCCCTTTCACAGGGCCAGAATCTAGTCGGTGAGCGCCCCTCGGTTGCCTGCCGACTGTGTCAACCCGAAAGGGTCCCTCGCTGTGCTTCGTGCAATTTAAGGATGAAGCTGCTGAGGCCAACAGGGCGTAAACAGACGAGGGCAAGGGCTTCTGCGACCTCTCTCATTGCCCGAGGGAGTGGGGATTTGGGATACTTTCAACACCTCGATGCCTCTCTGGCCACTGCTGCAGTTGAGGATTGCCGCAAGCCAGAACACTACAGACGTCTGGACTGCAACATTTATCGAACATGTTTAGGCTGCCAGGTTACTTGTGACTCGTTGGGGTTCGAGCAAAGTTTGAGTACACAGGCTGTAATTGTAAGCTTCGCATCCTGAACCAACTTCCTTGCAGGTTTCTGCCGGGCATGGGTTCTGTGGACGACGGAGCCGGGACTGCCCTTCGGCAGGGCATTGGCTTCTAGTAGAAGGGCGATTTTGGCAACCCTCGTTATGGCAACCTTTTTGCTGTTCCGTTGGATGTGCCGACCTGCAATTACATGCATACGACTGGATGCCGGGAGCAGGTTTTTCAGGAGTCTTCCATCTGTTCCGTGTCTGTTGTGTGACGTAGCCGGACACCTACAGCAGAGCAGGACATGTCAGGCCAGCGCTTGAAGACCACCCTGCAATTAAATGCCGCTGCATGCAAGCCGCCTACCACAATGCTGCTCACGGTGATGACCCCATCCCTGCGTGCACTCGCATGCACGAGTCCCACCAGTCTCATGACCGGACACCACCACCAACAACAGCAACAACGACAACAACAGCAACTGCAAAAACAACAAAACACACACGCACACACCCACAACAGCAACTGCAACACGAACAGCAATGACTGAGACGAGGGCCATTTCTTATTGAGTCCTTCGAAAGCCCCACTCGTCGCAAGCACCAGTAGCCCAGGCGAAGCTCATCTCTTCCAAATTGACCACAGCGCTGTCACCGGGATGGACTTGGTTGCGTAAAGCTATCTAGGCTTCTGCAGTACAGAGACTGACGCTTTTGTTTCGAATCCAGGCTTATATGTCAGCACCCAGCCCCGGCAACATTGCAAACCTCTGATGCCCTCAAGTGACCCGAGCGAACACGCTGCATGAACGACTGTTAACGCCTGCATTGACGCTCAGCTTAGAACTAAAAACCCAGCCCTTAGGTCGACACGTACATCCTGCCTGATCATTCTGCTGGCCTTTTGGTCGGAAGTTTGTGCTGCACGGGTTTTGGGTCTTCTGGTTCCAAGATATTGGTCAAAGGGGGCCGACTAGCGCATGCAGCAAACTACGATCTTCTGAGTTGAGTATTTTTTCGAAATTGTTCAGCGGTTCCAGGGCAGATGTTGTTTCGAAGCACTATCAGCAACCAAGCCCTTGCCACTTTCTGATAAGTTGAATGATTGCAGCAGAAGCTCGTGACTCTACGCATGTGACAGTAGTAACGGTAGGAAGGAGACCATGGAAGCCGTGCCTGCGTCGAGCGAGTGTGCGAGTCGAAATCTGGAACATGCTGCAGGGTTTGGCAGCTATGGAAGTCAGGTTTTGCGATTATGAGCTGCAGCGATGCACACAGTTGTCGCTGAATGGATTCTTTTGCGCGGCTGCGGGCACATCTAGCAAGCAGGCTGTAGCCTTCATGTCATGATCACAGCCGGAAGGTTATGATAATGCCGCTGTTCAACCTTTGGGCCTACCCCGAAGAGGACCAGGGAGCTTGTCGATTCAAGTTTGGGTGGATTTCGCAGCTCGCCGTAGTACTAAACGTTGCGCAGAGCATGCGAGTTCGAGGTTTGAAAGTTCAGCTCCGTCTCCCTGTGGATGCCTGCGTCACCTGCCGCGTCTCCCGTTGCTTCGTTTGCGACGGAGTTGTGGCACTAGTCCTAGCCCTCGATGTCGCCACAAAGCCTCATCTTACACTATCATAGTCACAGCCTGCATATGTCTGTCGCCTCGGCTGCTTCTTTGGCGATGACGTTGACTTGGGAAACGATGCATGTGGCCCTTGCACGGCTGTTTATTCACCGCAACATCGGGGTAGACGACTGCAGTCAGTTTGGCCGCTGCGGCTGTCATGGCTACACTTCCGGTCCGTCTTTGAGAGTCTGTGGACCTGTGACGATGGCTGCTGTGTAGTGGGAGGAACCCCTCGACAGCTTTCGTTGGTCTCACTCGGTCGATCTCATATCTGATCGTCACTACCCCGCTCCCTTGATGTCTCAGTGTCTGTGGATGCACTGAACTCCTGGGACAAGATGTTACAGGGCTCACCCAAGCAAAGCACGCCATGCAGACAACCGTCCAACAAATTCCTTTGAACTTTGAACTTCCAGGATTGGTCCCCTCATTCCTTCATGGACATCTTGGTTTCTGGGTTGCAGTTGCTGTATGGTGTGATGTGAGTTTTGTAGTGTTTGAGAGCAGTGGGGGTGTATCAGCCTGAGGCTCAGCTGTCCATCACTGCTAGAACTCCATCCATCACATGTCACCGACTAAGGAGGCGAGCTATTCTCGCTCCCCACAACACTTTCCCGGTCAGCTCCAGGACGGGGCATCCTTGTTGATGTGCCAGCCTCGCCCGATGCCTCACCACGATGTTTTCCGATGCCGGTCAAGCGAGCCAACCACCGAAAATCGCAAACCGCTAACTACAGTGGACGTCGAGTTCTGTTTGTAGGATCGAGAGTGACCGGTCTTTCAGTGGAGCAGCAGCAACGTAGCAGCTGTGCAAGCCACGATCATGAAGGTCAATGATGAAAATCAGCATCGTAAGAGCAGTAGGCATATGGCTAAGTAAGCCAAATGATCGTGGCTTCGGAAGCAGAAAGAGAGAAAGGGCTAAGGGAGGAAAGAAGACTGAAGGGAGTGATGGGACAAAGCAAGTCGCGAGCGAGGAGCTTGTGAACTTCTTCAGTGACAAGTGGCTCTGCGCGACGGAGTTGAGCGATTTTGGATTTGCAGACACGACCAGACCGTAACATGAGCTGGTGCACGAAACCTAAGCCGCTTCGATGGTGTTTACTTCGCCATGTCACTCTCAGGAATCCGGCAAGCCGCAGGTACGCTTGAGCACTTGTTGAGCTCAGCTGGATAGCAAGCACACTCCTAGTCCCTTAAGCTGCAGGTCATCCTTGTGCAAGCCTTTTTTTCCGGACGGACGTCCAGGTCCTACTTCCCATGGCGCGTGCGCGCCAAGAGCGACCTAACTCACCCAGCGGAAGTCCTGCAGGTTCCATTTGTTGGAAATGTTTGCCATGCTCAGACGACTGTGAGCGTGTTAGTCTGTTCTTCGGTCAAGAGTTGTTTGGCTTCCTCCTTTCAGGAAACGTGATGTGTGCCAAGAGTCTAAGAGGCATTGCACCGTGTAGGATGCAAATTTGGTTTCCGAGCCACATGTCTTGGACACATCTGGTATTGTACATTTCAAACAGTGTACCAAGCAGGGCTTTTGCACTGGCTCGATTTGTTTTTTCTTGGCTGCACCGTGTGCTGAAGCTGCGCTAGCAGACGATCAAGCCTGGGATGTGGCCTTTCAGTTCGAATCGTTTCGTGTTGCCAAAAGTTGTCAAGTCCTGTACTGGCTTCTCAAAAATGCCGTGTGGGATTGCAGGCTCTGCCGTGGATCATCCAGACTGGGCCGCCAAAGCGGATTAGCAACAGCGTCGTGCCTTCGCATGTTGAGAGATTAGCAGTGCGAACAACCTGGCATTGCAACAGCTTGTCGTGCTTCGATTCAAACTCTGCTGTCTAGATGGTGCAGGATGTAATGTAATCCTTGGGAACGTTCAACAATACCACGACGCCTGCACTTGCGGCTATGCTGTTCCCACATACCGGCAACGTGCTCGAAGCTGTGTATGTGTGGATCTAATGCGAATGTGATCAGTAGCCCCGAAGCCAAGAGTCTCACACGCTCATAGCTAGATGCCTCGAGGTGTTCGGTTCCACACACATCCTCGTGGAGTTTGATTTCTCGGAGCCAAATCGGCTCGATGCGTGGATGAACGCAGCGTGGCTATGTCTTGAGGTTGTTCAATATGGCAGCATTGCATCATGAACACAGCAACGTGTCTACTCTCCAACCTTCGAGAGGACCCGTCCCGCCTAGACGCCACGACATCGTACAAGAGCTTAAGAGGGTCAAGCTGTATGTATTGTAGCAGCCGAGCAGATATCTCTCCTATCACAGACATGCCAGCTCTCTTGTCGAGCTCCGCACAGGAAGTCCGTGGAAGACCCAAACTCACCGAGCCCTTGCTTGACTTCCTCCCAGACCTCATCGGACTTAGGCTAGACATGTCTTGGAGCCCAGAAACCCGATGCGAATGAGAGCGCACGAGGTGGTGCTGCTCCTGCTAGTCATGGTGTTGCCACTTGCTGTGAATAGACGCCTGCCGCTTCTGTTGTACTGCCGTGCTGCAGACGCAGTTGTCGTCGATTCACGTGCCCTGCGCTTGATCTCACAAAACTTTCGAACCCCGAGGTCGCCGACTGAACGACACTCGCATACTGTCGTGTGTTGGTGAAGGTTTTGGAAACAGCATGGCACAATCCGCGTGCTAGAAAACTCATGAGGGGCTAATTGAGAACCGCACCCAGGTTGGATCAAGTGTCAGTGTTCTGGAATGGTGACAGCTGCAGCCTTGTCGTCCTGTCGAGCTGCGGGTCACACTTCGCCAAGGATGATTGGGTTTTCGCTGGTGCTTTCGAACTCTGTATCCAGCATCGTGCTGAAGCCATTGGAGCAGCTCCTGACTCAGGCTGCAGGGGCTGGCTTCTTCGGCGAAGTATTGTTGAACTGCACTTTTCGTGGAAGTCCGTTTTCTTGGTTTACCTTCTTGTCTATTGGATTCTACCAAAGGAGGTCTGTGGCTTGCCTGTGAGTCGGCGCAGTAGCATTTGAATGGCTTCGGCGGCTGAGAGCTCAGTTTTCTCTTGGTTAGGTGCGCTATGGTATTTTCTGCCTGTCCTGTGGTAATTCCTGGCCCTGATCGCAGAAGCCCGAGACACGCCGCGCCACCTTGACCCCTGCACCTAGAAAACAGTGCGGCTTGCACGTTCCCGCTGTTACTCAAAACATTATCGCCGCTTGGGTTAGGAATTGTGAAGCAGGCTATATCAGGCAGTCATCACACATCAACCGGCATTGCTCCTTTTGTTTCCTTTTGTTATCAGGATCGGGACGGGAGCATGCAAGGGTTCCTGGGCAGGCTTGGGCTTAGCTCGATTACAGTTGATGCAAGGCCCCAGCACCCAAGAGCAGATTGTTAAATCGAAGCAGGGAGTCAGAAGTCCTGTGCAGGTGAGGCAGATGGCATCCACAATCTTTCAGCCACTGGGTTGATGATCTTGTCAAGTGGTAGGGCCATGCCTTCGATGTTCACACGGACCCCTGCGCCCTGCGTCGAGGGTTGTCAAGCATGAGACCCCCCTTTCAGCCTAGCGCAGAGTTCGAGCAGCTTTCTCTGAGGTTCCGGTTCAAGACTTATGAACTTTTTGAAGTCTTCTTGAAACAGAGAGCTTCGAAAGAAGAGACTCGGACTCTTCTTGCAAAAGGTCTGTCACGGACATGGAGGTCGTCATGAAAGAGCCGGCGAACGAGGCAAACTCTGAGCAGGTGCTTGGCTCCGAAGAGTTCTTGAGGTAAAAACGACCCTTGAAGTCGAAGGGGCTGCTAGGGCTTGGGGCTTTAGGGTTGAATTTTGGAGTCGCAGCAGGCCAGTTGCAAAAAGGGTTGAATTTTGGATATTTTGGGGACGCATATCAGGGTTTACACCTCCAAGAGCTCTCCCCGCGACGATATGCGGACAAAATGCCGACGGACTCACGGCATCAACGAGCCCGAAGTCTGAAATGCACACGACGTGATCCTTAAACATCTGCAGAGCCATAGCCAAAACAACACTGCTTTTGGACATTTTTGGACATGATCAAATGCCTTGCCCAGGACGACCTCCATGAGACCAAATTCGGCAACGAGACCCAACTCCTGGCGAAGGTAAAAGGGGGCTTGTTGAGATTGTAGGAGTTGTCTGCTCAAGGAGTGTGTCTGTATTTGCCACCGCATGCGCCTGCTCGACTGCGATCACGATTCCCAAAATGCCGGAGAAGCACCTTAGTCGGTTCTTGGCCGTCGAACAAGAACTCTACGAACATGTCCCGGTACTTGCGCGATGTACCTTTGCAGACTTCAAGCCAGGTGGTGCAGAAACTTGCAGTGATCAGCTCCTTTGACTGCCTTAAGTCCGGGTCTGTGGAGCAGGTCACTGCGTGCATCATCACTGAGAGAAGCTATCCTGCTGAGAAGTTGTTGCACTGCAAGGCGAGATCACCATGAACAAGCCCATGCTCGACGTGCAGCTCTTGCAGACGCTGTTTGGAAATTCATTCCCTCCCGTCCGCTCCCCTTCGGCCCCAGCCTGCTCCGAACTCACGGGAAGAGCTCGAAGCTCGACAGTAGCCGTTGGCTTAGCGGGTTTTCCGGCTCCGAACAGTAATTTTCGCTTAGATTTTGTGCATGTCCCGAATCTCAGCGGAAATTCAGGAATCTTGCTGAGAACGACCGGGCCGTGATCTCCGGCTTCCAGGGCGGCCTCCCTGCGCAGGACGAGCTGTAGTAGTCTTAGAATGACAGAAGTAGCATTAGCACCAGCACGAGCAGCAGGAGGATTAGCAGTAGTAGCTAGTAACAGCTAGTAGCAGAGGTAGTAGGAGTAGTGGTAGGAGGAGGAAGAGGAGGAGTGGTGGTAGTGGCAGTGGGGAGAAGCAGCAGCAGCGATGCTTTCCTCCCGGTTTTTCATGCCCGCTTGAAGAGGACAAACTCTTCGATCGTGGCGATGAGATGGTTGCCCGGATGAATCCAGTCAGGGTTTTTCCGCCGCTGCATGCGAATGAAGAAGCCGGCCACGAGTCTCCAGAAGCCAAGATCGAAACCAAGGAAAATGCCTTGGACATGGAGTCTATCGAGCTCGCGCAGCGTGTCCCATCCTGAGAAGTACTGTAGGAGTTGGAGCCGATCCACGCATTGCGATCACGACTTAGCCTGCTGCTACAGGCCATGGTGGAGAACGCAGGCCTCTCCATGGAGTTGCTGGACTCCTGGAACCTCAATCCCTTGGAGCCACTCTCCAAGAACAGTGCTCTTAACAGGGCTTTCAGAAAGCAGGCGACGTCATCCAAGGCAGACTTCAGCATGAATTACGGCACCAGTGGTAAAGCAGGTCAGAGCAGGATACTGCACCCGGATAATGGCATTCATGCAGTCTAGGTGTAAGACAGGCGCTGGAGTGTTTCGAAGGACCCGATTCCAGGACCATCCTTCGTGGATTAACTTAGACCCGCCGTAGCAGTCGTGGCTGCTCTCGCATCACCCTCGGGCGATCTCTTGTGTGTTGTTGCTCTGAGGTTGGATAAAGCTCGGCTGCTTGTCTGCAGGATAGGCCTAGCCGGACATGCTTCATGATGACTCTCAGTGATCTCCTGGCACCAATTGGAAGGGCGCGCACATTCTGTGTTCACGCTCCAAGCTCACTCGTCAACCCTCTGGCATTAAGGAATCATGTGGCGGTCGCGCAGCTGAAAATTAGCTGAATCTCGAGTTGCTCCGACACCATGTGGCTTTCCCTTTACCGATGACCTTGCATCTCGAGGCGATGTACTTCTGCAGCTCGCACAACCATGGCGTGGAGTTTGACTCTGCGCCCTGCATGCACTGCATGGTCGGGTCGGATGTTGCTTCCTCCGACCACTGCTTGCTAGCATGCTGTCGGGAAGTAGCTTCTGGGGAATATTGCGCAAGCTAAGTGGTCTTCAACACATCTGAGGCGACTGACACCGATAGTCTGAACGAGTTTAGGTTCCAAGACCTGCATGACACTGGCCTTGGAAACTTGTCGTTCGAACGTGTAGCCACTCCCAAACCAAGAGTGTGCCGACAGCTGCAGGTCATTATGGGCAATTTTCTCAGTGAGGCCGAGTCCGGTCACGGCCCCGGCAATTCCTTTTTTACATGTTCTGTAGTATTCGCAGTGGTTTTGGGGGCTCTCCAAATCAGTGCTCATCAGTGTTCCAACGTCTTCTTGGCATACGCTAGTGAGAACTGCATAGTTGCACAAAGCAACAGAAAGAGTCCTTCGAAAACTGAGCACGCTGTAGGCAAAATCGTGGAGTAACAACATAGGCAACGTCTTGGTACAGAGCAAGTCGTAGCTTTAAGGGGGAGTCCCAATCTTGTGCCTTATGGTGCAAATTCAGCTCAAAAGGAATGCCTGAAGCATAACAGCGCCAGGCTATGTGAAGTCTGCTCCGTACCACAACTGGTTCCATGCATCTCGGTTTGTCTCAGAGCTGGCTTGAAGTCTTGGGCATGTGGACTTGCAGTGCAATGTTTTTGCAGCGTGTCCGCCCCAGCTGCGATGGCCAAGCCTGAGCTTTGGCAGGATAGCTTCGGCTTCAAGCGCAAAGCGTCATCTCAGTCGGACTGCTACGGTAGTCGCAGAATACCAGACCCATCCGGCCAAGCAAGGCAGTCGACTGCGCCCACGCCGTATATCGGCTACTGCAAATGTGCATTGCCGAGGCCGGCGAGCAGCAAGGGAATACAGGGAGTTTTTTACCTCGGACAACATGCCCCTGTAAGACAGCGCGCAGCGACTCTCCACAAACGTTGCAAGCAGCAGCAGAGCGACCTCTACCATCCGCTTTGAGATTGATTGAAGACACCCATGGGCCTTATTGCATCAAAAGATTTAGATGTTGTTGGGTTCCACCGCTGTGACCATGCGCATCCGGTGAGATTGAGCCATGTTTTAACGTAGAAGAATCCTAGACGCGAAGATTGCGAGAGCAGCATGGCCGTGCCCCCCATACATCGGCTAGTACCAGCTGTGGATCCGAACTCGTCGCACATTGCCGAAGCCCCTGATGCTGGCAGGTTTTTCTGACACGGGAAGAGAGGTGGCGCTGCTGTTTTGGCAGGGCGGGGTGGGCGTGCGGTAGGCGAGGTAGACGCGGCAGAAAATTATCAATCTTGAACTGCCTCGTTCCCGAAGTACGCCCGTCTCAGGTACGCTCTTCTGGCCAGTGCCGTGTGCCACGATCTTGGTCACCCAGGAGTTGGTCTATGAGGGCTCTATGGTTATGTTGCTATTTGCTAAATACACAATGGCATGGAATTGCAATGATGATGATGGCGACGATAGTGGTGAAGATGGTAACGACGACTATCATGAGAGGAGGAGGAGGAAGAGGCGGAGGACCGAGGCATGATGATGACTACTGTAGCATGACTGTCATTCGTCTTGAGGCAGGCTGCTGCTGTTGTATGCACAAGCAGGATGTGGACTCGCAGCGTCACAGCCCGGACAAAGCCCACATACCGTGCCTAAAGAGCCAAGAGCCCCATACTGTTTTGATCAACATGGACTGTGAAGGACTGAACAATGTTTTCCTCATCGAAACGTCCCACGAGTTGGCACTGCGCTACAACGACTCTCGGATGCAACGTTGGCTATAGCAGCCGGCCACTGCTTCGACCCACGGTGTCAAGCTGAAGGCTCCCTCGCTGGTTCTCTCGCTCTCTCCTCCCTCGCGACCATGACCACTATGACGACGAAGCTTGCTGTTGCTTCTGTTGCTGCTGCTGCTGCTTCTGCTAGCTGCTAGTCAATATGTTGTTATTGTACAGTGTTATTGTACAGTCACTGTAACTTAAAGGAACTAGTAAAGATGAGCCCCTACGAGTGGGGAGTTCGCGTTCTCCTCTATTTCCTACCTGTCTGTGCCGGGGCGGTCTAGCCGCATCCTGTTTTGCTGGGGCTTCATTTGCACGTGACTAGGCATAGTGCTCAGTAGGTCTTCAGCTTGTAATTAATGCCTGCACCCTTTTGCTCGCTGGCTCGCTTCATTCCGTCCCTGCTTGCTTGCATGACTCCTTGCTTGTTGAATTCACCGCCGAAGCCAATCGATCAGGATAAATCGCCTCTGGAGAACATGCACTGCTCCAAGATGTTCGAGCTTGTGAGTCAGGCCAGATGACGCTTGCCAGCAGCTCATTTTCGGCAACAATAACATCGGACGCACAAAGAAGTGTGCCATTATTTGCGTCGTGGGCGTTTGCATCGTCAGTTTGCCTCCGTGCCATCCCCAGCCTGCTGAGAAGATGTGCTTCGTTGGAGTGTCCACAGGAATGCGTTCGCTTGAATGTCCTTTGCAACTCAGGCAATATTTTCTCCACGCTGTCGAAGACCCAGCATTTCGGCAGCATGAGACCTGTTGGCTCCTGACCAGCGCGTTACATGAGCGGGAGACTACGTGTCGTGCCATAATACACATGAAGTGGTGAGCAGAGAGAGACGCCAAACAAGGAAGTTGCCAAAGTGCAGCAACGTCTTTCTGCACGGTAGCCTCTGCATGCCTTGAAGGGCACCTCAATATCTCGACTGGGGAATGCTTGCTGGTTTGGTCTGTAAATGCTACGGACACAAGGAAGGGGTGCGGGTAGAAATGGACACTGGCAGCTGCCCACTTGAATTGCGGTAAGGTATTTCGATGTGCGCAAAGTGTGCATTGAGTCCATCTTGCACACCGACAATGCGCAGCACTTCACCATGGTCTCTTGGAGAAGTCGTCTTTTGAACTCGGAGGGCTGCCCTTCTTTTTTTTGAGGTACCAAGTTGGTCTAGAAGTGCTTGGGAGGACGGTTGAAGGCAACAAATCTTGAAAGGCCCGGAACTGTTAAAACTGACAATGATATTTCAGGCCGCGGTCTCCTTGAAGTCTCAGTTTATGTACCAAGTAGCAGTTTTCACGACCAGTTAGACAGCGTATGCGATTACAGCGCGCTTTACCCTTTACATGTCAATTGACAACCGTCAGTGCTGAGTCCTGAGTCCGTCAGCCACAGCGTCGATTAACGCTTCAGCGGCATGTGCAAGACGCGACTTTAACGAGAAGCCTGAGGCCACTGCACACACTTGTTTCTCAGAGCCTCTAATCTGGCGACAGCCCTTGACTGAACCCAAGTTGCAAGCACCTCTTCTCGAGGGCGTTTTCATCCCAGGTGAAAGACGTGCAGATGCTCTACGAGGCCAGAGCATAGAGTTTGCAAGTGTGGAAATCATGTGCGTCGCGGACATCGCGAGTGAATGCGTCAGAGGCAAGCCCGGAAAGCCGCACTATGATGACAGCTAAACTTCATTGAGCCTCCAGAAAGTGCCCACCATCAGCATAGCCAGAGATCGGAAGTGGAAGCTTCGAGTGTCAGCCGCTGCAGGGTTGATCCTCAGACCAGCCATGCGAGAGCCAAACCTCTTAACCCGAGTGCATCCTTTCATAACTGCAGATGTACCGATGCAGTAGGCTGCCATTTGTCGCTTTCAACAGCAGGCGAATCTGCAGGGAACTCCCGTTGGTCTGGAATTTGCATGGTCAGCATTGCAGGTGAACTCGGAGATTTGGGATGCTTCACGGCTCCTCTTTCTGCAGGAGGCTTGCTTGGGTTTAGTTGCACCCTGGTGAGACTCAGAGCCCGACGAAATTCAGTGAAACTCCGATGCAGGGTGGCGACTTCCTGGCGCAGGAGGCCGGATTCCATGGCTTCTTGAAAGGCTTGAGAGATTGACAGATTGACAACGCTGACCGCAGGATTCCACTTCCATCAAGCTCAACTTGACAGTCAGTGGAAATCCTACCTACTTCAGCTTAGCACAGCTCGAGCTTTCTTGTTTATATAACTGTTTCGATCACCTATGTACCCTACCTTGTAGGTTTTTCCCAGGCAGGCCAGAGGCAAAATTCACCCTCGAGCTGTAATGTCAGCAGGCTGTCGACCTGCTCAGACTCGTCGAGTCGCGCAAGCTGCAGCTAAGCTGGCACCAGACGCACGGGGGTTTGAGGATAGGGCTGTTGAGATTGACTTTGAGACATGCCTCTCATGGCAGTAACCTCAGCAGCATGGGGGGAGCACGTGGAACTGTTATGACGATCTTCGATTTGGGGGCCCCTACCACCGGCACAGGTGAGTTGTTAGTTCGACATGTCAACACCAGTGGAGTTTGCAATTGATTGGGCGAAAGCAACAAGCAGGCAGTTCGGGTGAAATGTGCAGGATGCAAGTGAGGGAGGCCGAGGACTTAGGGCTTATTTGCTACAAGTCGAAGCATCGGTGTGTCTGTTGGCAGCAGCCAGTCTGTCGCTGAGGGCACTGTCTATGGGTGTTGCGTCCATGTTGCCAGTTTCATGAGGTCCTCGCGCCGTGCGCCGCCCCGTTGGCTCGCGAGACGACACGAACATGTTGCTAGCACGAGTCAGCCAGCAGCTCCGCGGGCGCACCTGCAAACTTGAACAAACCCTGTAAGCTTCAACTTTGCACCCCTAGCCTGCACCAAAAACGAGCTCTCGTCTCTTTGACCATGGCGGACACAAAGCCAGTGCGCGGCTACATCGACGGATGCTGAGCACAAATTTGGTGTCCTACCAAACGTTGACAGAGACGAGATAGGGATCTATGAGGTTCCGCACCCAAGGCGGAAAGACAGTGCAAGACTTTGCTTCCCCTCGTCCGAGGATGTTTCGACATCATGCACTCGGGGCACTACAACGCCATACGGCAAGCCAAAAGCATATGTGACGTTCTTGTGGCGCCTTGGATTGTCGGTAAGGATTCGGGCGAGCAATTTCTTCGGAGAGTGCCGGAAGGAAAGGGGAAGCAGAGAGAAGCAGCGGGCTGTCATGACGGAAGAGGGGGGTTGAATGGAGAAGGAGGGGGACCCCAGACGACGGCGTGCAGTGCCATACAAGACACCCGGCTTTCTCCTTCCTCTTCTCCCCCTCAAGCCTGTTTGCTCACTCTCTGCTTCCAATAAAAGCTAAACCCGCAGAGCCCCTCAACCCGCCGATTCTGGACAGCAACTAGGTGGGCATCCACTCCGATCAGGAGATTGCAGACAACAAGTCAGTCCCGGTCTAGACCTGAGATGGCATCTGCATGTTCAAAGTTTCTGAGACGAAGGCATTCGGAAAAGGTGCTGTGGCTTTGAAGGATGCAGGATGGAAAGGTGCTTCTTGCGATACCACCGTTCATGGAAAGACTACAGCCACAGCTGTCTAAGCAGGAGCGATTGTCATATCAAAGCAATTCCCACTCAGCTGAGGTCATGAAGCAAACGGAGCGCTATGGCCTCCTGGATCACATCAAGTGGATCGACGAGATCATTTACGAGGCCGTTTGCCGTTAGTTGCAGTGCTCGTGGAACCGTCGGCGTCGATGCTGTCTTATACCGCAGGGTTCGCGATGCTTGTCTATGTGGATGTTAAACTTGCATTGTCATTGGTGGCAGGGGTCCCCGCATGCTTGCTTGCTTCCTTTCCTTTACTTCTTTCTTGGTTTCTTCGCTGTTGTGTGCATCTGTCTGCCTGCCTGCCTGTCTGTCTGCCTCGCCTCGCCTCGCCTTGCCTTGCCTTCCCTTGTCTTGTCTATCTTGTCTGGTCTGCCTCTCTCTCGCCTCCCTGCCTCTGTCTCTCTTTCTCTCTCTCTCTCTTGCTTTTTTCCTTGTGCAAGTCTTGCTGGCTACAGGCTTGCAGGTCTGCTCAGCGACCTGCTTTCTGATTCCTAACACTTACCAACGCGTAGGCACAGCGATTTCAGGTCCCCTACTCTCCGGAAATCGCCACCCTGGAACGTGCCTCCGCCGACTTCTGTATTCACGGTGCCTTCAGCTGAAATCACGAAGACCATCGCCCTCTTGAATAAAGCTTGGATGTTCCTGCTCAGAAAAGTCCAACACCCAGGAGACGACATGCCAGTCAACGCCCAGGGGGTCTGCGCGTACGATGAAATGCGCATTGCAGGACGAGTGAGTGTTTGCAGTGACAGATGTCACGTCATGAGCAACCGAGTATACCAGCCGCTTTCGGGCTGCTAGCAGAGGCCATGGGAAAATCATTTCGAACATTGACAAGAAATTCGTGCATGCACCGGGAGTCATCGTAGTTGTGTTTTGCGGCGCTCGGGGTATAGGAATCTGATGAAGGAACGGTCGAAATCGGTCGCAGTCAGGACGGCTTCGCATCATCAAGCGGACGGAGGGTGTGTCAACCACCGAACCTTTGAAGCACGCCGGTACTCAGGTGCGGGCGGGCAGTAGAGGTGCAAGGTCTCGCTGCGCATAGCCTGAACAGGTTGACATTCAGCCTTGGCGCTGATCACGACTGTCATCCCACGCTCTGTGGCAATCCCGAGCAAATTCAAGACCCAACAGTTACATGCAGCAGACAATCGTGCATCCTCAGGCAATGCCTAGAGTCCCAGAGCACTTATGAGTCAAGATTGAGTCATGCAAGGACCTTATCGGCCGCTTGCTGACTCTGTCGCGGAACCAGCCAGCTGACTTCGGTGGCCAGCAATCGCCGAACATGGGCAGCTCTGACCGCAATGCGCTCGACGACGTTCAAGTATGCAAGGCATGATCTACCGGTACACAGTCTCGCTGCACGGCTACCAGCACATGTTGTGTAGGACCTGAGGCGTTCACATGATGCAAACCAAGCCGCCAGTGGCGACAGGAAAGAGACTGAAGCATTTTCGAGATTGCTGGCAGGGGTCAGCTTCTGGAGCACAGTCGTTGCGTGGAGATTTCTGAAGGAGTTGACAGTCGATGTTCAGTAAATGGTGCTTCTCGCCGACTGAGCACCTTATAAGCCTCAAATCTTTCATAGTTTTCTGAACTACGTCATAGGATGCAAGCGAGTTCTAGCGAGAGTTGGGTGTTGAGTGTTGTTGGCTTGGCGGCTGCTATTGTTGGTGCTTGGGCAGGTGCTACATTGGTTTCAAGTTGGAAGTGTTGATTTGGCTTTGTGTTTGGATCGGCTTTGTGGGTTGTCGTCTTCGCTCAGGCTACCGCATCAGCCCAGATGCAGCAATTGAGCAGCATCTTTGCCGGCATCGAGTTCCTGCAAAAGCACAACATCCCTTCAAGCTGGATGAAACTTGCAAGTCACGCGATGCCCAGAGAAAGCTAAGAATGTACTTGCGGCAACACGATGCAACACTGCCTAGACTGGCTTGGAATACTTCATCCTACGTCGGTCCAAGTGTTGAGGTGTACCATGCCTGCGGCGCACGTTGCACGGAAGCAATCAGATCGTGATGTCAACTTGCTGATGCATACGCTTGCGTGAGTATCACATGGGCAGAGAGAGCGGGGACCGGGCTTGTTCTGATCAGGAGCTCTGTGAGCCACGCTCCTTTGGCAAGTTCGCATCACGCTCACGATAGTTGTTGTTTGCTTTTGCCCCGGGGCATTGCTGTTTGGGAGTTGTGTGCGTCTTCGAGTTTCGTGCGACCTGCACTGGTTGGCAGTTGGCAGGGCTCACATCGAGCTGATAGCTCCGCCGGCTTCTCATAGCCGGTTCCTGGCATCATGCTTTCTCCGTCTCACGCGGCGAATACTACACCGTGCCGGCACCACTCAGGGCTTGACACAATGCTCAAGGCGTGAGCTGAAAGCAACCTGCAGTGAACGCCACAGCCGCATGAGGTAGATTTCTCCGATTCCGTGCGGGAAGCGCTGCTTGCTGTGGACCAGCTCGGGGAAAGCTACAAAATCAATGAGGAGGAGCTCCGTACTCCGTCACTCTTCGTGTCTAGCTGAGGATGTGCGAGCTGCTAGCTCTCGGGATACACTGCGTATGGTACGGAATCAGGGTCACTGGCAACCATCTCCACATCCTCGTGTAGGGCACACGATGCACACGGGAGTGGGCCACCGAAAGAGTCACACACGATCTCTTACACAGGCGTTGCACGCTTGCATATCCCAGCGAAGACCACTGGCCACGCATCACCAGTGACGCAGGCAAACGCTAGGCAGACACCCTCGCACTGCCACAACGGAGTGCTAACCGACGAGGGCAGCATCACCTGTGCTGCAGAGCACACATAACGCCGAGTGCAACAGGACGAGACGGCCCTGTGGAAGACCTATTAGGAAACAAGGTGACTGTCGCGCGGAGCACACGACATGTGAAAATTGTTAGGTCTTTGGGGGCAAACCGAGGAGCATGCCATGATGGCACGTTGAAGCGACAGCCGGGTACCACGATATATATAATGGTCAATGCGAACAGGAAGTGGTCACGAAGCTCATGAAGCCTGAACAACAGCCGAGATGTGCACCGACGTGTCAGAGGATGCAGTAGGGCATGAGACGGTACTCGACCTACAGCAGCAGGCGCTTTCCTTTCGGCGTCTACCGTTCACTGTCGGCTACAGGAAACGGTTCGTGGCCAACCCCAAGCAAACCTGGATGCCAGGACCTTCGGTCCCTCAAGACAAAGATCACGGCTGCAGCTGCACCACATCCGAGCGGAAGCTTTGTGGAGGGAGGTGCTTCGATGATTGTAAAGCCATGGCGAGTCACAGATCGTGATGAAGCTCATATGATGAACCTCAGATTCCGAAAGACAGTCAAGATCTTGAGTAGTGACCAGTTGCAAGCAACGATTCGGGCTCACAGCAAAATTTGTCGTGCCGCATGTAGTGGTGCGAAAGCACTGCAGCCACATCAATTTAGGCAAGCTTCACTGAGCAAACACGCGCATCGAATAGGCTCGTCTCCAGCACAACCTGGTGGCTCTCAGTGCTTTGGCTGGCACCGTCTCATAGTGAGGTTTCGGATATTTGTGAATCGCCGCCTGTTCCCTCCATGCCTGAGCTCAGAGCTGGGTGCCGCATAGCGCCGAACCCGAGGCAACGGACCAAGGCTCCAGTGCAGCTTCTGGCCAGCACCCGGCGCATCCGAGAGCTGCCCGACACAGTTGTGAAAAGCTGCAAAGTGCCAACACTTCAGAGTTTCGTCCGGTGGTCAGATTTAGGGGCATGTTAGGGTGAGCCCAGCACGAGGCTCAGGAATTTTGCACAGCAGCGAACACATCCCCGAGCCCCACGAGTTCAGCAGAGCGTTTTCAGGTTTTCTACAGCGAGACAGCCAACTTCGGAGGACTCCGTGCCCTGCAACGTCAAGGTTGCGACTTTCAGTTCCAGCAAACTTGTCGACGCGGTGTGATCTACAGTGCCTGCAGGACAAGGTCATCTATGCGTGTGGCTCTTTCGACATGCCACATGGCTCGAGCATGCTTGTTTCCATGTGGTGTCTGATGCTCAGGTGTGTTGTATAATCATTGCAAAAATGTTGCAGAACAGCTCCATCGCTTTGTTTGAAAGCATCAAGGTTATTCTTGCATCCCCGCACATGGATCTAGCGAAGTGAGGTTTCATGTCGGCCACGCCGAGTTCCTCAAGGAGGTCGGAGCACCTTTCGAGTAGATATTGATATCATGTTCTCACACTTGTACGACGTTTGCAGACATTGCGACCCGCTTTCAACACGTGTTTGAGACTTCGTGCAGCTGAGGCCCGTGCTCTCGGCACCTTCCTCCTGGTCGGCATCTATGACGATGCAAGCATAAGCCGAGCTCGGGGACAAAACCTTCCTGCCTCGCGGCTGAGATTTCAATAATTCAGGAGTGAACACACAAGCGATTCCCAGTCCTTGTCCCAAGTTACCGGAGTCTTAGAGCAAGTTGGAACCGAAGAGTTCTCATTCTATGCAAAAGTCCCGCCAGGTGATGAACTTGAACGAGCGCGTTCTGAATCTCGGTTCTGTGCGACCTTGGATGACCCTATCACGCTAAAAGCCAGCAGCAGGTATCAAGGGGACAGGTGCAAGACGCAACTCGTCGTGATTGAGTTTCCGCTTGGTCCACCCAGGCTCAAAAACAAGGGCCTGTGTGGAGATACTTCAAAGCGCACTGTAAACTCGAAGCTGGTTGCGATCAGAAAGCCTTGACCACCTGCTTTCCAGTGTCCTCTATGACTCTATGGAACTACCCCAGGAACGTTTGTGCCTGCAAGTGGGTCGACGAAGTCATCATTGGAGCGCCCAGGCGGGTCTGAAAAGGAGGAGCCCGAAAGCCACTTCTGGTGCTGCTGCTGCTGCTAACCACACAGATGGTTCTGATGATGCATGCTGTTCAGCTGTGCTGCTGCTATTCGCTTTCTTTGTGGGGTGCAGAAGTGGCCAGAGTGCTGATATTGCATGGTTGTGGTTGTGCCCACAGACCCCTGAAGACATGAGCTTGCCGATTGCAACCTTGGGACAGGCACATTACGGAGGACCTCATCAAGACCTGGGACATTCACATTGTGGCTCGTGGCTCGGGCCACATGCGAACAACTGGCTCTTCTCAGAGCGAGCGCTTCGAGGCTCCAACTTGGGTGCCCGATGCTGCAGCACACACCCCTTGTTGAAGTTGAAGCTGCTGCAGCCCTGCATCACACCGGCTTTGCTACAGTAGCCGTAAGCGGCGCAGGGGCGACAGAATGCAGTCAGGATCTCCAGGGATGACGGAGTTCTGCTTGAGCCGGGCGACCTGGCATTAGGACATATGTATGAGTTATACAGCAGTTATACCGTATATACAAGTATTTTTGTACCAGACGACCTGTTCATGATAGTTTTCACGATGAGCACATACATACATACATATTTCGTTTGACATGCCGATGCACCATCGGTTCCTTCCTTTCGATGTATTGATCTGCTGTTTCCATCTATCCCTCCATGCCGCAGGTGGCCCGGAACAAGGGCATCTTCCGTGAGATCCCCTCGAAGTGGCCGGAGCCAAGTCAAACGCTTTAAGCTGTTTCTGCGGGAATGACATCTCGGAAAAGGCCCTTCTTGGTCACACTGTGGTTTTCCTAATTCTAGCTTCGGCAATGCTGACCCTTCATCTCCTTCCTTGACCACGAGCCTCTTACATAGAGAGAGAGAGAGACAGGAGCTTTGTCATGACACCGTGGTGGAGCGCATCATCCACGGTCGGGAAACATATTTGGCTCGAAACAAGGACGGGCAAGTGCACGTCAAACTCCCCCACGTCCTGTGCCTTTGCGTGCCGCAGGACCGCGCTAAGCGCGAGGATGTTTACTACGAGACGAAGAAGCCCAGCAATTCTCCGGCTGAAGCCTGATCAGCTCCCACCGTTGAACAACTAAAGGGGCTCGGAACATGTCTTCTTCGAAGGACGACATGCTAAGCTAGGGTGATGTCCAGTAACCTACCTTTTGCATCATCCCTGCCTGAGAGCTCCCAGCATCCCCATATCCGAGACCTCGTGTGTCCTGCTATGTCAGCCGTCGGGTTGGGCTCTTTGTGCAAGGCCAAGCATTCAGGCCACATGTTTCGCAGAACTTTGATGATGCAGCACAGCGAAGGGAGGGCAATTGTCCGGCTGTGCTTCTGCCCGTGTTTGGGTTGTCGAGCGGCGGAGAATGCCGCTGCTCTCCCTACTCCTTCAAATCTGTCAGGCTAGACGGTTGACAAAATGTCCGAAGTCAGCCTGGGCAGCACTCGTGGCCCAGACGGCCATCAGCAAATACGTGAAGAAAAAGAGTGGTTTTGCGGAAGCCATTTGGCACGCTCACCAGATCTTTCATGGACAGTTATGATACAGCACCAGATAGACTACGAAAACCACCAACGTTGCTTCCAAATGTGATGCTGTCGCCGTTTCCAAGGATGATCAATCTCCTGCTGCACTTCGCAGACATCTCGAACTCCATGAAGCCGTTCCGACACTCATCCAAAGTCCAGAGCTTCAGCTGGAATCTCTGTCCGTGACTCGTGAACCCCTGATCGATCCTGATGGTCTCCGAAGCCTCGTGAAGACTGCATGCGGACATGACTAAGCATTGCCGTGTCTGAGCAAGCCTTGGAAAAAATCACGTCGGTTCCACGACGAAAAGAAGGTGTGACTTCATGCGAGTCTTCTTCAGTCTCGACCAGGGAGGCAGAATGTAACAGCCCTAGGACATATGTAATCACACGATGCTTCCACGGTGAACAATTCCTGAATGTAGTCCTTCATTCATGCAAACCCGCTGTTTCTGTGCGAGGCGTCGCCTCCTGTCAGTTGGTGACCCCAGCTTAACTTAGTCCACACTGCCTCCCAGGTATCAGCAGAATCTGGGCATGGCAGGTGCTGGAGGAGTGCCTCGGATGTCGAACGGTTCAATGCACTCCCCAAGACGTGCGCGACGCGTTTCTTCATGGTTGCGTCGACCTTTTTGCCTAGATGTTGTGGGAGAACAACTCGAGACAATCAGTAGCAAGAATCCGCAACGAGTTTCTTGCAACACATGAAACCCCATGCGTAGAACTGAGCACGCTTGCGTAGGAAATCGGCTGAAAGCAGGGAAAGCTTGAGCAAGATCTGGGATTTGCCCAAGCTGACCACGGTTGGACATGTCGCTAATCTAACAGGCAAGCTTACTTGCACCAATGGAACACAGCTTGCAGTTGCTCGTGAAGCTGGCAGCTGGAGGCAAAATATGCCTTGGTAGGATTTGGTAGGTATATGTGTGCAAGTATGCATTAAGCCGGCATACATGCATTAATTTAAAGTACGTTTGCAGGTAAGTCGATTTGTTGGTTGCCTGTGTGGACCCTGTGGAACCATGAACCATCTTTCATTCAGGTACATGCACAAAAATGCAGATATGTCTGCGCTGATTTACGTATGTGCACATGCTGGTATGCATCTACTTGCGTAAATGTGTGCTTGCGCACATGCAATCTTTCCTTTTATTTGGGAGATGTGTTTTGTTTTGCAAGCTCAGGTTCTTTCTGCAAGGTGATGCTGAAGCACGACTCGGAGTGCCCCCTGGCGCAGCCACGATTTGTGAGCAGAACCCCACACCGTGACACAACGGTGTTACAGGCTGACTTTTCGCTAGGCTTTGCTTGGTTCAGTGGAGTTTCCAGGCACGAGGCCGCAGGTGGAAGGGTCAGAAAACACCTGTTGAGACAGCTTTCGCCCCAGGCCTGTCCAGGCCTTGAATGATCGGGCGACCGTGAACCGGCCATTCTCGCAGGTGCGACTGGGAGATTTACACGACAGGTAAGTTGTCACGTGAGGCTTGAGTTTTAGTTACGAAGGCTGCCTTTGCCATGCTTTGGGTTGGAAGTGTTTCAGGCAGCACAACCATGCCATCCGTGTCCATCGTACGACAAGCAGACAACAAGAACATCTAGATAGCCAGACCGATGCCAAACGAAAGATACAGTATAGCTTGTGCTTGATGTCTTGACATTGATCCACCTCGGCGCGTAGATCACCAGGTCGGCTTCATCGAGTTTCTGGTTTCGCCGCTCATCTTCGCAGCGATGTCACTCGACTAAGACATAAGAATCCCTTAAAACTTGTTGATATCCAGATCAGTCCGAAAAGTGCATCACCTGGAAGTGTTCTGCCCAATCTGCCCCATCGCCATATTCGTTGCCCTGCATCTCAATATGTTGACGAGGCGCATCCTGCCTCAGACGGAGCATCTTGCAGTGCAGATGCTGATGAATGCCAGGCTGCCCGATTGAAGCTAGCTGTCTTTCGCTTATGCTTGAGAGCCAATGGAGGCTACAGCAAGCCCTTGACAAACATCCAGCCTCAACCGACACTTCCATTTTTTGCAGCTCGCTGAGTTTGCCAGCTGGTCTGACAGCAAAGAAGCTCCCAAACTCTGGCTTCTTGTGCCTGGACTTGCCGTTAATGGAAGGTCGTGGCAGAAGCAGTGGGAGAATGAGGGAAAGCTCCTCGGTTGAATGGTCTTGGCGCTGACACAGGTCTGCCCATGGGCGGGGAAGAACCGAAGCGCAGAAGCCAGGCCAAACCTCAATACTACCTTTGGGCTTCGCGAGCTTGAGCATCTAGAATCTAGATTCAAAGTTGGAGATGTCGAGGGATGTCCCGCGGAACCGCTCCTGGGCTACAACCCTGATGATACAGTAGTGCGATAGGGGCTTTGTTGACGACATCGCTCTTGTGATGTTTCTTTCGTGTTCTGGTCGCAGCGTTCCCAGGGAGGTCGCTTGTCTGGTAAGCCTGTTGCTTCATTCGTTGAGTCAGTAATTCTGTTGACGGCGGCGATACCCACACATCTCAGCCACGAAATCCATAGATGTCAAGGAAACGAACAAGGGAGAAAGCAAGTCAGTAAGGTTCCCTGTCATCATGAAGACTACAGCGTGGTCGTCTGTCGAATTTCGTTGGCTAAAAGGGTGTACGCGTCTAGTCTCTCAATGCTGCGACCTGGCTGCCCCTTCCTCGGCCTGTCCAACAACCTTGGAGGAACAAGCATCAAAGCATGAAGTGTTGAATGTTCAGTCTTCGGCGAGCAGCTCACAGTGCATATGTAAAGAACTGGGGGGGGTTTAGTTGTGGGTGTGCAGGCTCACGGTATGATTACCACATAGTGCCTGATGTGAGTAGTCATCTGAGCTAAGCAAGTCCCCAACTCAGGAATCCTCCTTCTGATGCAGACAAGAAGGCGCTGACCGAGCGCATTGGAAAGACCCTTGACAGTCAACTTGGAACTACCGAAGATCTTCCGGGGTTTGCTGTCGTCCCAGCCCCAGTAGCCTGAAGCATCTCACGGCTTCCTCCTCGAACTGGACACCTCTTGAATGACTGTACGAATGCAACCACGGCCGAGGGATGCAATACGTGACACAAGTATCTGGAGCGGCTGCACCGCGAAACACCACTGTGATACCGAGGATGGAAGCCAAGTTCCGCAGTAGTCAGGCCCGGTGCCTTTAACTGTCACTTTGAGCTACTCTCAAATCTCTTACAGCTCGAGACGGCTGTTTCGCCCTAGACAGTGGGACGAACACCCACGGATGTCGCGAAATGGGCTGCTCATGAAGTTGTGGAGCTGGTTGGTGTTCATTGCAAGCACGGATTTTCGAAAACGCTGGTAGCTGCCGCAGGTCGTCAAGCCGGGTACGCCAGCACCTCTTCGCAGCTCGGTGAGGGAGTGATGGATCATGTGATGGATCATGTGGAAACTTGCACTCCCACTGAGCTGCGCTTATTGCCTCGGGTTTAGATTGGTAACATCTAGCATCCAAAAACCGTGCTCAACAAAATCTATCTTCAGGTGAGTTTGTACAGGATGTCTTTGGTTCGTTGGTTGCTTTATTTGCCAGTAACTGGCTTTGAAGGCATCACCTTCAAAATCGTTCTGCCCGTGCGCTGGTGGGAGTTGGAAACCAGATGGGATGTCCCTGCCTGGACTTGAGGCACTTCGAGGTTGGTGAAGGCACCCCCCCCTTCACCCTCCCGCCCCCACCCCACAAGTACTGAATTGTGGAGGGGCGCACAGACGAGCCCAATCTCAGAACTGTCAAGATTTCGAGTGTTTGGAAGGCAAGAGGTCAAATGGCCTTTCAAAACCCACAAGCAGCAAAACACTCAAAAAGCAAAGCTAATTCTCGAGCCGTTTACATACTCCTCAAGAATTCTTAGCCCGGAAAGTTCATGTGTTTCGGAGAGATCAGCCGGTGTCACCTGTAAACGATCGACTACTTGGGGTTCTGGATGCGTGGCGGGGAAGAAGTTTCAGGTTAGGGACCACAAAATGTCACAAAAACAACCCGTGCATTACCCGTAAATCGTCGGAGAGCGAAAGCATGACGAGAGCAAAGCTTCTCTGCAGGAAAATCCTGCAAGTTTCACCAAACTCCGTGTACCCTGTACGAACTGCAAAAAACAGATTGCCCACTGAAACAAGCAATGTATCACAGCAAGTCTGAGCGACGGCTAGCTGCTACCGGCTTGCACTCCCCAAAGCTCTTACGAGAATGCGTGTTTTCAATCGGAACTCACCGCAAGCTGTTGCTCGAGCTTGGCGTCTTCACATGACTCCACGTCACAGGCAGTCTTTGCGTTTTGGATCATCTTCAGGAACTGAAGCGCAAAGCAAACCCTCAATCTTTCAGATCAAGTAGAATTATCGGCCGAAGGAATGGGGTCGCACTCCAACCAGGCACTGAAGTGTCAGCCCGTCCCACTGACTTCGTGTTTGCATGCGTTTTTTGATGCCTGCATGATGTATCGCAGGAGCTCAACATTTGCTCTTTTTCTCGTGGATGTGTTGCAGCAAACCAACCCTCACAAACGCTCATCCATTCCTCCGCGCGGGTGCAGCATGTGCCATGCGGATGAGAGGGTTATGGACATTCTTTGCGTCATGGCCGCAAGCTGTGTCCTGTGAGGCTGCACACATGTTTCGTGAAGCAGTTGACAAAATGTGGAAAGAAGCCGCTGCCAAACGGACGAGGCTTTGTGGGCTCCACTCGGTCAGGCTGATTTCGAATACGAGCCATGGACTCAGGCAAACCGGCAACAAAAACAAATGGGAAGTTCCGATTCAGCAGAAAACTGCATTCCATTGCTGAGGCTAGCATTGCCTACGTGTGGCCAGCAGAGGCACGTGACTTGGAGTGCCCGTGATGAAACTCCTGAGCTCTTGGGGCTTTGTCAGGAACCGCGGTAAAACTGCTGACATAGTGAGAGTGAGCGAGAGAGACAGAGAAACAGAGAGGGCAAGAGAGAGAAAGAGTGAGTTGTGAAGAGTGCGTGATGCCGATGGAGGCTGCTTGAGTGCAACCATGCCGCTGGGGGGACGCTCAGGGTCACTCTCGTTTTGCAACTACTAGGAGGGGGAGGGGGCTCAAAACGGCCCTCGCCTCAGGCTTAGAGACAGTGCTGGGCATTAGGGGGCTTGTAGCCTTAGCCGTGTGGTCGCTGGGCCGGTGAGTCCGAACTCGTCCAACTATGTCGATCTGCACTGCTATACACGCGCGGATCTTTGAGTGCGAATCGCATGAAACTTGTTCACCACAACCCTCGCGAAAGGAAGAGAAGAGACTGAGGTTGAATTGTATGCCCTCTCCATGATCGAGGATACACACTAGTTTGATGTCCTGCCCAAAGCCCTGGAAAGTATGGCGGGCCTGGTGGTCGTGGGGGGGGGGCGAAACATCGCCAAGAAAACTGTCCCCAAGCATACCGCCGACCAAGTGAAGAGAAAGGCCGAGAAAGAATGCAAGGTAAAGAAACAAATGACCGAGCCAGTTGACTCAAGAAGAAGGGAGCGGGGTTTAATTCCTGGCACCGTCAGATTCCAAAGTACATGTGCCAGAGTGCACACGTGCTCTCGAACGAGGGAAGCAGCGCTTCAGCGTTCACGTGCATTGCGTATGCTGGACTCACTTTTTCTTGGAGTGTGTTCTCATGGACATGGGACCTCTCACAGGATCCTCTTGATGCAGTTGAATTCAGCTCGTAAACATAGGAAACTTCGCAGTCACTTCAGCAAGGCCTGCAGGGATACGGCTGAGCGTATATCCTGCTGAAGGCCTGCCACGGCCCTGTGCGGACCGCCTCGCGGCAGCCTGGAACCAGAAGTGGAGGAGGTCACTGCAATTCTTCCTGAGCGTCAAACATGCTGCCACAAGCCCCGATCTGCATGAATTGATAGGATCTCACACAACGGTTGTAAGAGTCGAGAAGCTGCATAAACCTTGTCCAATCACAGCTAGGTGCTCCTCCTGATTGAAACAGACTCCGAATGCCTACGGTCTGCCGGACCCTCATAATCTGGCTGCAGACGAGACTGGGTACGTTTAAGGCCAGGTTTGCCTGACTCGTCGAGTGCGAGGCAGGTTTGGCTGTGGTGACTTCTTTCACGATCCTGTTTTAGCTGCGTTGACGCCAACTGCACAAACCAACCAAGCGTGCGTACATGTTGCCATGGTCGGATTTGTTTCTGCAGTTGTGCACCGCTTCGTTGGCAGTTCCCATTATGTGTCATCGACTGATGCCACTAGTCAGCCCTCATGTGTCAGAGCATCAAGGCCCGCAACGACCTGAACAAGTGGGCAGGGGGTGGCAACCCAGCAGTGGTCCCGTGCTCATTGATGTTGTGCAGCACACAAAAGTAAACCACCAAATCATTCCATGACCAGGGCAGATCTTGTCGAGCCAAGTACGGATGTTCCCACCGAACTGACCTCCGTTCTCCCCGAACCGGCCAAGGCTACCTGTGCATATCCGGCCGCGTCGGCCTCAGGTAGCTTGCGCTGCACAGTTCAGCAGGCACGCTCCAAAATCAACATCCCAGTTGCAGGCTCTTGCGGCAATCAGGGGTTCTTGTGTAAGTGCTTTTCCTGCGAGGCTCCTCCAACGACTCTACAACCCAGTAACTCGTGGCAAGGGAGCTTTGAGAGACAAGGTCATCATTGCATCCCAGACCCAGGCCTTCGGCTTCAAAATTTTTGCCCTCGCCGCCAGCCAAACCAGCCTGGTTTAATCACGGCCAGTGTCGTATGGCATAACAGTGGCACGAGGAATTAGATTTGAAAAGCGAATTGGGCTGTTCAACGGCCCGCATTTGGCCAAGTGCATGTTGCTGCACAATCTCAGAGTGCCAGGCCTGAAGGCCGTTTGCCAGCAGTTTGGCTCAGAGGTGGGCTTGGCTCAGCACTCGACTGCCAGGTTGTCCTTTACATGTTTCCCTGAACTTGGCCAGTGCGAGCCGCTGGGCACCCTGGAGAGAGTGCGCAGCATCTGGGGAGACTTCCAGGCCACCCTGCCTTTGTACCCCGATCATTTTGGCGCCTTCGAAGACTGCAGAGCGGAGAAGAAGTCTCTCAGCAGGCTAAACATGACAACATGCTTTTTGCGGCCTCTGTCGAGGTGAAACTGCACGAAATGTCACCTAGTCGCAGTCTTATCTTCTGGGCGTGCACGTGTTGTGAGTGCTTGGTGGGAGGTGTCCGAACTGATACGGTCTAAGGCATGCGCTTACCCCAAGAAGTCGCCAGCACTGTACGACGCTACGTCTTGGAGGAGGACTCAAGTGAGAGGGAACTTGTTTCAAGTTGACTGTGCCGATTGCAGTCCGAGCTCATCACCAACCTTGTCCGCCGACTTTGGACCACGGAGGCGTTGCAGAACCGTATTGCGCTCCAGATCAAAAAGTCTGTTGACTTTGAAGAGAGCAGAAAGCAGTGACAGCCAAGATGCGATAAGATGTACGACGAAGGCTGATCGTCAAGAATCCCAGTAGATGCAGAAAGCCGCTTTGGACAAAAATACACAGCGCCCCTGGAGGCACTTTCCAGGTGGGTACGTGCTCCCCGTGAATTGGCAGGCCACAGACAAATGGATGGTCAACTCTTGTGGGCAACCAGGCTTGCTTACAGAGCCCTGATCACAGCTTCGCTCCTCCTGCTGGCGCAGCACATTGGAGAACGACGTCGAGTTCTATTTTGGCTTGAAGCCTGGAACAACTCATGCCTCTAATAAAGTTACTGCACGCGACCTAACCAGGCGAAGCAACATGCTGCAGCCTCAATGCATGCTCAATGTTTGCTCGAAAGACGACGAGAGCTATTTGCAAGCAAATTCGGTTCCAGGATGCTGTCGGTGGTGGATTTTGGTTTGGGCCGCAGACTTGGACAACTGCTGGGCTCGTGGCGCCGAAGGATTGCAGCTGAAACCAGGTAACTGGGCACCGATCTTGGCACCACGCAGCGATTTCCTTCTGACCCGTCATGGCGCCCGAGGTCTCAGTTCATCCGCATAACGGGTGTGTCGCATGCGAAAGACTCTCCTCAGGCTTTGGAAGAGCTTCTAGGCGGCCCACCTGCTGACGGGCTCACACTTGTGGAGGCTGTCATTACTTGTTTCCAAGAGCTTGTAAAGCTTGTTATTAGATGGCCCCAACTGTCAATCCTGTGCAATCTTCTGAACCGGTCAGCTGAGTAAAGCGCGTGGTTGAGACCTTGCTGTCAGGTAGGTGTGCACTTGGCTCGTTTGGCCGGCGCCTCAATACAGAATGTGCTGCTCAACTGAAAAGTGGCACAACCGACAGGCATTTTCCTTGCTGGGTCGTCTTCCGGGACTTCGGTACTTAGGCCAGTGTCCTACAGTGCATCGTGCCCCCCCCCCCTGGCAGTTCACGTGCGCAGTGAAGAAAGCCCAGCCAAAATGCGCAGTGCGAGTTGCGCGTGATCTTGTTGTGCCAGACTCCGGTGAAACTTTCGGAGTCAGGATAACCAAACTCGCGCAGGGACAAGCAGGGTTTACAGCACCAAGATACTATGGGTTCGGCGTTGGGCCAGACTTCCACATGGGAGCCATCTCCACCCCAAATAACCTGAGACACCGACGTTCTGCTGTATGGACTGACGCCATTGGAAGTACGGCCCAGTTGGGGGCCCACTGAGGCGAGAGCGCACATTCAAGCTGCCCACCTTGACTACACGGTGGGAGAGCGGATGCCGCTCTCGAGATTCAAACGCGGGCACAGAGACTCAAACATTTGGGGCGTTGAGACACCGTTTTTCCTTTGATGACTCGGATCAACACTGTCTCCTGCTCCGACACTCGGGCTCCGGACACTCCGAACTACCACGTGGGTGACACGATCGGTGTTCAAAAGACACAGCGGTCGAATCGCCTCTCTTCGGCACATGTCGTTGTTGTTATCACCAGAAGGCACACACGGACGTTGGGTTGACACCACCACTCACGTTTTCTGGGGAAGATCTTTGTAGAAGGTGATGAGATTTCCTAAGTGTCCTGGGTACCCTGACAACGGCTCAAACACTGACATGTTGAAATGCGCGCAGTCCTTGAAATCTTTGGAAAGGGTTCTCGGCTTAGCCCCGCGCCATATCCAGAGCATAACGAATGGCCACACAAGTACTCACATACAGCGGCTCCAGCAAATGGAATCTCACCAGTATACAGCGAAGATGTTGCACGATGTCACAAACTGCAGGTACACACGGTTGATCAGACCGTGCATCACCAGGTATCCAGAGTGTCTTCGNACCAGTATACAGCGAAGATGTTGCACGATGTCACAAACTGCAGGTACACACGGTTGATCAGACCGTGCATCACCAGGTATCCAGAGTGTCTTCGTTGGTGGCAGACTCTGGACCCTGCTACCACCCCCTAAGAACCCTTAGCTTAGTGTCAGGGTGTACACACACACACCCCTCCGGAGAGGGGTATGAAAACTGTCTGAAGATAGAGAGAGAGAGAGAGAAGCCATTTTGGCTCAAGCCGCGAGTGGTTCGAGGACAGGAGGGTCCGCTCACAGCCCTCTCTCCTTTTCTCCGCTCGCTCTGGGGCCCTCCTGATCCAAACCCGGAGCGCTGGCTCTTTGCACTCCTCCTTTCTCTTCCGCCGCGATTGCTGGACAGGGAGAACAAATAGTTTGCCCGGGGCAAGCACACCGCTTCTTGCGAGGACTTCGTTGTGCAACGGACCCGGCCGTGAACCGCTGCCGCCTGTACCTTAGGGACTTGCAGTACCGCTACCTCGGCGAGCCTACAGGGGCACTACCTCGAGAACATCCCCCCGCTCTTGCCCTACGCTGGGCGGTCGAGTACCTCACCTCAAAGTTCGTGACTTGGGCAACGACACCGAGAATGCACTCCACACCTACGATGGGGTGCGCACCAGCGCCGATGAACCTTGACCCGCAGTCCCCGGGGGCATCCACAGCAGCAACGGGGGAAGGGCAAGACAGCCGCGACCTCCTGGACATGAGTCCCCCCAAGCGAGGGCGCACAGAAGCCGCCAGCGGGGTGACCCTGGACGCATCAGGGACCTCTTCCGGAAGGAACTCTCTCCCTGGCCGTGGGACAAATGAGCGAGAGAGTGGGGGTCCTGGAACAGAATGTTCAGACCCAGCTCGCGGAAACGGCCATGCGCATCCACGGCCTCACGGTGGACGCCGAGGGGAACAAGGAAAAATTCGAGCAGGTGCAGAACAAAATGGAGACCATCGAGGCACGCCTCCAAAAACTTGACCAAGGCGACGGGGGACCAGCGACGACGGACACCAAAGCCAGGGGACCAGCTCTCATCATGGGAGGCTTCCACCCGGACACAGAGGCCGACAAGGTCGTCGAGCAAGTGACCAAGTTCGTGGAGACCCTCCGGGGGAATGACACCGCCTAAGGTGATGGAGTTCCTCAAAGCTTTCTGGGGGCACACAACCTTTTTGCCCGGCAAACCGCCGCTCTCGCAGCTGGTACTGGTCCTACTCCAGGAAATAATCGTGGAGGTGGGCATCTTCTTTCAGGACGATGGCCACTGGACCCTCATCAGCGGCAAAAAAGCTGGAGAGTGGAGAGGTACGGCCATTGCATTCAGCAACGTTTTCACCCACCACAACGCCACCATACACCCAAGAGGCTGCTCAGTTGTACTTGTGCGAGACCAGCAGAAATACGGCATCATATGTGCGCACGTCCCGCACCACGCCACCATCGACGAGACGGCCCGCATCCTCTCTGACTTTGGCCACAGCCGAGCCATGAAGCAGGACAAGCTGCTGGTGGGCATGGACACCAACGAAGTCTTCAGCCACTCGGCCAAGGGGGCACACGGGACGAGGCGAAACCATCTTGGAATGGTGCGTCGGAAACGCGCTCAAATTCCCTGAACAAGACCTACGGAGACCCTCCCACTACCCCTACTCTGGGCAACAGCCAAGACGCCTGGACTACTTGGTGACGCGAGGAGAACACCTCCAAGGAGAACAAACACAGAGACAGAGCGCACTCGCCCATCATTGGCACCCTGCCAGGCAGAGCACAGCACCAACGCTCTACCAGGACTTGGGGCCCGAGGTACCTGAGTGACAATTTCTCCAGCTTCTTGGCACAGCAGTACCTACGCGGAGCACAAGTTTGCTCACCGGGACCTGAGCGTAGACACGCCTGGAAGGCTGTGCAAGCCAGGCACAGGCTCGAGCTCAAGGAGTGGCACACCAAGCTCAACGGCAAACGAGACTGGAGAGCCTACCGAGCGCAGAAACAACTCGCACGAACGCGAGAGTGGGAGCACTACCTCCTTGACGACGAGAACTGGCAGAGTGCTCAAGCTCCACTTCGAGGGCATCTTTCACAAGGAGGACCCGACATTGGTGGCACAACAAAACGCAAGGCGGCAGGACCAGATGGCATCATACACGAGGCGCTCTCTTTCCTGTTGCAAGACGACAAGTGGGCACACAGAAACCTGTACATTTTGAACGACGCCTTTATCGGGGCGACCTGCCGGCACTCCTTGAACAAGGAGTAACAGTCCTCCTGCCAAAAACGCCGGCTCCGGATGACTGGCCGGAGACCCGCCCCATCACGATTTCCTCGGCCATGCTGAGTGGATTGCACAGCTGGTCCTACGCCGTACACAGCACCTCTTCGACCCCATTTGCAAGTTACAATGGTGTGCAAGAGGACGACAGTCTGTCGAGATGCTGCTGGCGATCCGCAAAATCACGCGGATGTCAAGGGAATGGGGAGGACCCTTTTACGTGATCAAGATCGACGTAAAGAAGGCATTCGACTCGGCCGCACAGACCAGCATGGGGCACCTGGCGACGGAACACATCGGAAAACGAGGGCACCCTTGCACGCCACCCAGATGGACATTCAATTCGGGGGCATCAGCGTCAAGCTCAGCCAAACTAACGGAGTACGACAGGGAGGTCCAAACTCTCCTGTGGTCTTTTCGGCCCTCGTGACCAAGTTGCCACCACCACCTCACCATACCTCCGGGTATATGGACGACGTGTACGTTTGGGGAGAGAACCCAAAACACGTCCAGCAAGTGGTGGACATCTTGGAGAAGATCTTCGCTGAGCACGGCCTGTACGTAAACCACAAGAAGACCAACGCCATTGCCAACGTGGGCACCCACACACCCGGTGCCGACAAAGGGACCAAATCATGCCTGGATGGTCCTAGGCTCCCCGTCTCCTTCGCAGGAGGACCCGCTATTTTGGCAGCAGAGCTGTCCACCCGAGCACGCAAGGCCTTCTTTGCGAATAGGAAGACCCTCTGCGCCAACACCTCTCTGGCTAGTCGACTGAAGGTGCACACAGCAGTGGTTCGAGAGGCGGCACTTTGGGGAGCACCCACCTGGCCGCTGCATGAATCCCTCCTTCGCTGCGCGAACACCATACAGCTGCAGCAGGTGAGGACCATGCTCAAGATGCCCCGCCGAAGCGGAGAGGACTGGGTTAGCTGGAACTCCAGGACCTTGCACGCCAGAATGCTCCTTCACAAACTGGAGTGCCCACGCTGGAGCACACGAGCACTTGAGTCGATCTGGAGGCTCTGGGGGCACATCGGCAGATCAGAGGACACTACCACCAGATACCTCCTGTGGCGGGGGATGCACTGGTGGGCAGCAGAGCAGCGCAAACCCGCCAGAGAAGGAGCGAGGCACTCGGGTCAATTCAATTCGCAGATGGATACGGAGAGGCACATTTGCAACAACGCCGGATCCACCCAATGGTGGATTGTGGCACATGACAGGGCAGCATGGGAGCACATGCTCGATCCTTTCCTGGCAAAGCACGACGTTCCCTGGGTAACAGGGAAACAAGCAGGTTCCCGGCCTTTTGGGGGGATTCGAACGTGCTACCTGATACCCTACGTGCCACCTACACACGTCTACGTGCCGCCTGTTGCTTTAACGTGCTGCCACCTCAATCCCAACGTGCCCGCCCAGTCTGGGGGGGTTCGGGAGGCGTCCTGGTGTTAATGCTGCTGCCCGAGGGTGTCCCCCGGGCGGTGTTGCTGTGTTTGTTGCAGGCAGGCCAGGAGTCGAGGTGGCCGGCAAAGAGGGGTGCTGGTGCTGTGTGGCGGTCTGTCTGCAGGCGTGTGGTGGGCCAAGGGTGGTTGGTTGCTTGGCGGCAGCTGGTGCGAGGCTGGGTTGTGGCTGCGGGTGAGGCTGGGTAGTGCTGTCTTTGCTGCTGGCTACTCTGTGGGTGTCCGTGGTGTCATGTGTGCGCCTGCCTCGTGGGGCCGGGTAGGAGGTCTGCCAGGTGGAGGGGTCCGCGTCCTGGGGTGCCGCTGGTTTGCCTGTGCTCGTCGTGCGCTGATGTCCTGTCCTCTGCCTCTCCCGAGGCGCTGCGGTTTCGGCTGTGTTCGTGGTGCCACGCGTGGGTCTGCGCTGCTGCCGAACATAACTGCTATTCGCTTTTCCATGGCGGTGGGAAATATGGACACACTGGGGATTGAACCCAGGGCCTTCCGCATGCGGAGCGGATGTGATACCACTACACCATGTGCCCCTTGAAAAATGTGTTGAAAATAATATAATTTATCGAATTGAAATCAACACGCTAAGGTCCGTGTTTGGGTGTTTCATCTGCAAGTTGCCCAAATGATGCCCCCTACGCCGCGAAAGATACCGACCTTCTGCACTGTCGCGATAGAGACGGGATGGGATTTCGCCCCTTCGGGCTACAGGCTGAAGAAAACCTACCTTGGCTGCAAAATGACTTCGCGACACTCCTTGACAGAGCACTGGAGGGGACACACAGCAGCTCTGCAGCAGAACCCACCCTGGCTTCACACGCCTTTCCAACACCCCAAATCCACGAGCCACAACGCGGCAGCAAGGAGCACAGAGGACCACAAAGCACGCACACAGCAAGGCGGATACCAACCTCCCAACACGGGAGACCAGCCACGTGTGGACAAACAGCCCGCCGGCCACGCCACTCCCACCGGCAGGGAGGCACCCGCCACGACCCACCCATTGACACACGAGCAGCCACAAAGGAACACACAGCAGCAGAGGAGGCATACCGCGACCGCCTTCCAAAAAGAAGACCCCAGCCACAGCAGCACCACCGGCTCCCAACACACCGGCCAGCGGTCGACCCAGGAACACCGGCAACAACAGAAGTACCAGTAGGGTGTCTGGGTTTTTACGAATGACGGCTCGCACCGCCGGACCAGGTAACCACGGCCCCTGGCCTCTGCACGCCTCCCCTCCCCTCCCTGGTTTTTTCCCCAAGTCTTCTCTCAGCTCGACTCTCCCTTGAGCCTGACCCATTTCTCTGAAAAGTCCCGCAGAACAGTTGTACATTCACACGTGGCATGAACTAAGCATCTTTTGAAGGACAGCTCCGGCAGCAAGCATGCACACAGTTGCTTTTGTTTCGTGAAGAGACGGCTTGCTAGGGACTGAGAACAACTCAGACCCCACACGCAGCTTGCACCCGCCTCGAGCAGTACAGTGAGTGAGAGTAGCCAACCGGAGACCCCGCGGGCATGAAGGCGACCCTTTTCCTCGCCATGTGGCTGGGATACCGCCTCCTCGAGGGGAACGGCAGAAGCACCACGAACGCAGCAGTAGTAGTGGCCCCAGCCAGGTCAGAGACAGCAGAGGGAACACCCTCAACAGCAGAACAAGCCCACACGCCCGACACCACGAACACGCGGCCCAATGTGAGGCAGCAACAGGAGACACAGCGGATTGAAGGACAGAACGACGGTCACAGAGCAACTCCGATTATTCGGATCGTCAAGGGATTGGGTCTTGGCCGTGAGCACCCACCGCGTTGCCGAGCTGCGCACTTGTCCGGCCGTCGCGGGTCAACGCTGTGGGTTGACGTGACAGGGTCGGGATTCTTGGCGATGCGATGCGGCGTCGCAGGCTGATTTCAGACAAAAAAAACCTGTGCGAGGGAAGGCGTCAAGCAACAGTGCGGCGCTCGTAGCAGGTGTTTTGTCTCCAAGTTCTCATTGTCACGTCATTCCTGGTGCAAGGTTTGCAGGGGGGGGGGCAGGCTGGTGCCTTCAATTTTTCAAGGTTCAATAGGATGACTTTGCATCTTGATTTCAAGGACAGTTTGGCCGAGTGGTCTAAGGCGCTGGCTCAAGGCGCCAGTCCGCAAGGGCGTGGGCTCAAACCCCACAGCTGTCATTTTTGCAAAGTCGCTGGCAAAAAAACAGCTGAAACCGGCTGGCCTGAACCTCAACAAAACGGGCTCACCCTTGTGGAGGGGTCAGCCTTTGGAAAGCAGAAACTGCATGTTGATTTTCATTTGTTTTTTCATGCAGTTGTTTGCCGCAAAATTGTGTGTCGACTGTACTTGCACAGGATCACGTCTACAGTGATTCCTCTTGCATACACAACAGTCTTCAGAACACCTCACAGTCGCAGAGGATGATTTCCAGCTGCCTCCAGGAATGAAATTGCTTCACTGCTTGATGAGAAGCTTGGAGCAGCTGTAACTGATGCGACTGCATGCAGAAATCGTGATTGCCACATCTTGATAGGAGCGTGCGCCTGAATTCAAGATCAAGACGCTTGTGGCAGGATCGATCATGCCAAATGGATTCTGCTGCCATTCCTGATACTGATCTAAAGTCAACTCGCACATCCAAAGTGGCCATGAAGGGATCTGCGATGAGGAAAAGGGGTTCGCATCAAGCGAGACGACATGATCATGCCAACAAATGACGAGCACCAAGAAGTGCTTGCGTCGCCTGAGGGTCTGCTTGCAGGTACTTGCACGCAGCACCAAGTCCAGATTTGTCCTTTCCCTTCGGATCAGAATCACCTTTAGCCTGAATCAGCATGGATCGTGCCATCTCATCCGCCGCAATCTATCGCTAGGAGCTGGAACTTCAAATTTAACACAAAGAAGAAACGAAACAGGATTCATTTCGCTTCGCTTCTTACACCCAGTCCACAAGGTAATTCCTGGTGTAAAAGATTAGTGAACCAGGAACGAATAAAGAACCAAAGGACAAATTCATCATCGGTTCACTCCAGACATTACATTTCTTGGGTTCTAGAATCTGGATCTTCTTGAAATCTTATGGTGAATTATTTCTGGCGATGTAGAATGAGAAGCGAAGCGAAGAGAATGGTTTTGTCTTTTGCTTTGTTAATAAAACCTACAATCATCCTGGTTCTTGGGTTCTCTTCATTAATTCGGCTCACTCTTTCCTTTCGTTCACCTCATTTCATTCGTTCACATTTGAGAAGTATTGTTCAGTTGCGAATCTAGCGCTGCTTGAGTGTCGTCTGCCGTTGAGCTTTTGCGGAGATGGAGGCTTGCTAAGAGCAGGATTGCTACGAGCAAATCAGTGGGATTCAGAAAACGCTTGAGAAGCTTGAAAAGAGGTATGATATTCTTAAGACCCGCCTATCCCTCATCAGAATCCCATGCAGATGTCCAGCTTGCGCGCCCGACAATTGTGCTTGAGGCTGTTGAGCAGGAGCTGGCACTGGGCTCACCTGTCTTTTTTTGTCACCAGGTCTGCTGCCCCTCAAGCCCTTCGCGCCTCACACACAAGTAACTTAAAGCAATCTTCTCAGATTCAAGTGCTTTCATTCCTCTTTGGATCTCAGGGTTGGGGTGGCTGTGGCCCACACATAGCAGTGATGGGTGTGGGCTTTTCAATGCACGAGTGCACGTCATTGTGTAGCTGGCGTGGGTTGGAAGACGTCGTCGGTTCGTTCGCTTGCCTGCTTTCTACTTTGCTTTTGACGGATGACTTTACCCTTTTTCGTTTATCCTGCGGCTTGGACTGCTGAGATTCCAGGATGTTCTGTTCACATGTGGCAACGTGTACAGTATTTGGAATTTGGAGCTGTGCATGGACTGTGATCTCAGTGGAAGAGTGTGAGTGTGAAAAGAAAATAAAGACCTTTCTCTAAGCCGTCCTACACACCCTAAAATCTCAAACCCCCCTAATCAGCCATGGTCTTAAACTTCCGAAACGTTTCCTCAACCGCGCTGGAACTATTCTCAATCTCACACAGCAAACAGCAGACATCACTGCCAGATGAAGACTGATTGTGTACCGTATGGGCCTCTTGCTATCGAAAGTAAGTAAGTAGAGTGTGCAGTTTTCGTTCAGTCTTGGCAGCAAGTGGTTTCGGAGTTCCATGATGCTTGCCATCGGCGTGAGTGCCATGGCTTCACTTTGCTGTTGGATAGGGACACTGGGGCCAGCGCAACGATGGGGCAGTGCCGCTGAAGGTGGTCGTTACAGCACCAACTTTAATGCGCTATCGTTGGCCAGGGACCCCACTCTCTCACAAATTTCTCACGAAGATTTGCTGGACGTTGGTCTTTGTGAAGATCGAATATTGGGATTGGCTTTAATTGCTGCAGATACTGTGTATCATGATCTTTTAGTGCAAACACAGCCAGGGCGGAAAGAACAGAGTTTCTGGGCCTCGATTTTCGGGCCAATGCATGGGCGGTTGTACTATTTCAAGATCATAGATGTCCTTCAGTTCAGGCCTCCGACTCCTCAGATTCCTGCGTCTTGGAATAGGAAGGTGAAAACTTTCTTTGCGGAGATGGATCGTGGAGGGCCTCAGGAGCTTGTACAGCTGTTGCAGGACGAGGGCATAGAGCTTCCAGAGTGGTTCAACGAAGCCTGTCACCTATACGTCAGGTTGCCTTCTGCTTTTGCACATAATGTAGTGGCTGCTGAATGGGATGGCTTTGGCTTGCCCGACCCGAAGTGCGAGTTTGTGTTCCACAAAGACACCCGGAAGCGTGCACGATTGATCGGATGGAAGTATATCTCAAGCATAGCTTCAGACTTCCCTGTTGTGTCAGAACTTGAGGACTTAGACAATGCAATCACTGCTGCCAGGGTCTTGGAAGCAGCAGACGTGGTCCGATTTCTTGCGGCAAAGTTGAATCCTGGGCGGGACGTCGAGGATAAGGAGTTGTGGAGCAAATGCCAGCGGGCAGCACAGCTGCTTCAAAACTTTCACGACGAGCTTGACCCAAAAAACATGCAACACGGAGTCTTGGAGTTGCGTGGACGTTTGAGTTCCTCCAAAATTCCGTATCAGGCGCAATTCCTTGTAAAATGCCTCATGCTGTGCCACCATATGCGTGATTCAGGAGAGCTCCGCATTGTGTTGCGCAGGGCAGTGGAAGCAATTGTGCCAAAATCATTCGCAGCAGCTGTTCTTGAACCTTTGGCCGAGGCTAAAATCCCGAGCCAGTCTACCCTGGCAAGGGCCCGCTTGACAACAGATGTGGCGTATATGCTTTGCATGAGAACCTTAAATGAACGTCTCGTCGGCCACGTTGCGCACTACATGATGGTTGACTCCTCAGTGCAAGGCCACTGGGATCTGGAGTTGATCCGTTTGACTTCGTTGCAGCTGAACAAAGCAGGGGCCCTGCATGCAGCAGCCAGTGAGAGCTGCATACACTTTGGCAGCCGATCATAGAGGACCCAGATTGCAGCGAGGCACAGGATTTCGCATGGATGGAGGAACGTGCTGCGAGGGAGCGAGAGTTGATGGATGAGGTGCAGGCGGCCCTCTCCACGCACCTCCCGCCCAGTGTTATTATTGGCTCTGGGCATGCCAAGCTTTGGCATAAGATGCACTCAGTGATCCATGGGCTGTGGCTTGAAACCGGCAGTGCAACACTTCTGGATGCATTTTGCAGGGCAGTCGTTGCATTCACAACTGACCAAGGCACAGAATCGGGTCTGTCGAAAGTGCCTATTCTTCGTGTGACTTCTGTGTTGCCGTGGATGCCAAAACCGCAGGCAGAGCAAAGTGAACACGACCTGGCCCCGGGTCCAGACAATGTCGCACAACATGAGAATGCTGTCATCGATCTCACGGGTTCAGTCAGCATTGCGGGCCTTCTGCACATTGCTCACAACAGCACTAACGATTTGGCAAAGAGCATGGAGCAATTCGACACTGTGGTCGCTCAAATGCAAGCAGTGTCTCGTTTGCTGAGAAAGAAAGATTCCAAAGCACGGCTCTTGGAAAGTTGCTTCAGCGATCCCGTGGGCCTTCATTTGCGAAGTGACCTGCGCTCTTTCTCAGCTAAAGTTCACACCGGACGATGGGGAACTATAGCTGAATGTATCGATCAGCTACTTCTTGTCGAGCTTGCGTTGAGATTCGGCTGGGACATACAGAAATTTGGCCGCGGCCGAACTGAGGACTCTGTTGATGTCCAGGCAGCGAGTGATGCTATTGGCTCAGCCACATTCTGGGCTTACTTGCGCATGTTGCAGCATTTGACGTCAATCATCACAGCAGCAACAACCTGGGCAGAGAGTTGCCCATGCCACTGCAAGCTTGAGAAGCTGGGGAAGTCTCAGGCAGGGAAGCGATTGAACTTAAAGAAGCAATGGTCCAAGTGCCCATTGCGAGGGTGCCGTTCGGCCGAACTGGCTTCTGGCGGCTTTCTTGATGTGTTGAGAGGCCTTTCGGAAACCACGGCAGGGCATCTCTTGACGGCCCTACCACGAGATATCAGCTTTGCGGAAAGGGGCGTGATCTTGCAAGAGTACGAAAGGGGTCGCTCTCACTTATTGTTTGTTTTTTCAGTACGCTTGGAATTCTGGCAACACGCGCCGTGGTGCATCTTCCAGTGCGGACACATGAACCCTGAGATCCAGAAAGAGGGTCTGCGAAAGTGTTTGTCGCTGCCAGCGACTCATCCGCTGCTGGTTGAGCTGCAAGCTCCAGAGCTTTCAGCAGAGGCCAGGGCCTATGTCGAAGGCGCCGAGGAATCGTTAGCATCGCTGACACTGTTGTCCCGCTTTGCCGCCAAGCTCCTGTGCTGTCCCACAGCAGAAAGAGCTGTGGAAGGAGACCATGCGCAGGCCATGCTGATTCACTTTTGCATATTTCCAAGCTTGCTGGGCTTTGTCACTGTTATTGTTATGTGCTTGCGTAGGAAGCCGTTGCAGAGCCCAAAAGCGTGCCATCCCGACCCCAATAATCCTTAACCATGCTACAAAGCAAGTTGGCTGTGTTCCTGCAGGTGCACCGTCGACTGGCTCTGGCCCGGAATCACGCTCCAGCTTATGTTAGCTTGGCTCGCAGGACGCCTGCTGTGCGCACATCCCTTTGTCCACTGACTTGTGCGTGTACGGCATGCAGTCGAAGGGGTATTCAAGCGTTGAAGCAGTGTTGCATGCAATACATATGGTAGCTGGGACCGCTCAGTCCTTCCGTGCTGGTCTGTGTAATCTTAGCAGACCGCTGCACAGCTTGGGGCGGCAGTGTTCAGGACGCCGCTGATTCAGCGCCGCATGCAGGAGGACCCCGAGTTTCTCTCAGAGTTGGCCAAGCATGCCGATGCTGTGCGCACTCCTGCCAAAGCTTTGAAGTCGCTAGGCCTTTTCTATCACCCCTCAGCAGCCAATCTGACAGGGTATCGTGACCCCTTACATGGCAAGATAATTTACCATTGTGATCCCAAGACAATTTACAGAGCAGCCCCATCCTTTGAAGACATGGCCCTGGACCCCAAGCCTCCTCCGGTCAGAAGTGGAAGGCTGCAAGTGTTGTCGCATGCTTCTGGTGCAGCAGGGAGCATAAGCTCAAGTGCCTTGGTTTCAGCATCTTCGAGTTCTGCCAGACCGCCGTCTGGTAGCTCGGCTGATGCGCCTTTGGTGCAAGCAGAGAACTCAGATTTCACGGAGGACATCATGCCTGCAACTTCTGGTCTTGAGCAGCCAACATACGATGGGCAGATGAACGACATCTTCAAAGCCTACATAATCCGTAGAATTACTTCTTTCATGGATGAACGTGAGGCAGTTGCTGGTGCGAGCGAGCGCACCGTCATATCTGTGCGATTGGCGCCAGGAGCGATTAAGTCACTTTGTTCAGCTGGCACTGCTGCCAAAACTTCTGAGGAACAGGCTGCGGTTGTCGCTGGCACGCGTGCCGTCCGCGACATCGATGTTTCCCGTGTGGCGGTGAATGGTTTTGTGTTCTTGCAGTTAGTCAGACGACGTGCGGCCAGCATTGTCACGCCGCTTGCCCGGAACCTGAACACACAGTCGGATTGGGGAGTTGCTCTTCTTCAGGTTGTCAAGGTTTTGCGATCAGAAAAAAAACTGCATGTCAGCACCACACCTGTGAGCATGAAGAGCTTGCTGCAGTCAGAGACCACGCAGTTGGTTCTTTGCTTGCAAGCGCTTCCACTAGAAAGTTTGCTTGATTTGCATTCATGGACTGTGGAACCAGACCTGGTGTGTGATCTGTCTTTGCCTACGGCGGGCGCTTCGCAAGAGGCAGCCCGACTATCCTTGGCACAGGACTTGCTGGCAGATGGCTTTTTTCATCTGCGTGGCAACGACGAGTTCTTTGATGCAAAGTCTACCCTCTTGACTCAGATGGTGACTGATGACTTAGTGGCCACAGATGAATCAGGGGGCTACCGTTTGACAGCAGCAGGCAAGAACATCGTCACGGTCTCCAGCGTGCTGTCAAAGGCTGCCCCCTTTGAATTGCTCAGGAGTTGTGCTGTTGAAGAAATGGACGTGGTGGAGTTGTTGCTGACTTTGCACAAGGCAGGGTGGAAGCATCAGTCTGTCCATCGCAAGCAATTGCCATGCGAGAGTTATGTCGTCGGTGCATCCGAGCGTGTGTGGTTTCATGAACTTGGCAAAGACAGTCTCAATAAAGATTACTTGCTGTTGCTCTTGACAGCCGAGACACATAGAAAACCGGTTCCTCACTTGCAAGCCGCCTCCGTGTACAAGTCTTTGCTGGGGCGCCCCAGTGCCCCCGCACGATCCACTGCAGGTCGACTTGTGTTCATGCAGGACGATGACTTGTTCATTGACGAAGCTGTTTTGCGGCCTGTCAAAAAAAGACGTGCGGCTTCCAAGCGGGTCAAGGCTTTGCAAGACCTGGATGAGCATGGCTTTGCAGCTGACGTGGCGCTTGGTTCCAATGACAATGCTGCTGAAGCAATTGTCGACGAAGCAGAATTAGATGCTGAACTGTTGGGCCTAGCTGAGGAGGTAGCTGCAGCAGCAGAGGGTCCACAATCCTCGTCAAGCTCGTCGTCGTCATCAAGCTCAGGTTCAAGTTCTGACTCTAGTGGTTCCAGTTCCAGCAGCTCTAGCAGCAGCAAGTCTTCTGCTGCACCAGCTCCCAAGCGCAGAGCGGGCTACAGTCGGAACATGCATGTGTCCCAAGCGTGGGGCCTGTGTCGACTGACACCCAAGTCGAGCAGCTGGCAAATGAGTTGCGCCCACCCGAACCACAACGATGGCCAAAACTGCACCAAGACGCGTAGCAACAATCTGGGCGGAGAGCAGTTGGCTTTGAGGCTCCTCAAGGCCTGGGCCTTGACAGGCCTTGACTTGAGCAGCAAGGACAGCCACCAGAAAGACGGCTGGAAACGGGTGTTGAAGATGCACAAAGATAATCAACTCCCGTCCATGGAAGAGCTAGACCGGCAAGCCATTCAGCATTATCCTGGTGCAGTGTAGAGACGATTCTACAAGATGTTGCTCTTGCGCCTGAGACAGACAAGCCTGTGTCATCCGTATTTGAAAAATGGTTGCAACCGCAGTTTTGAAGTTTGAGTCTTGAGTGACTTGAGTGTTGGACGTGGCAATGGCAGTCAGTGTTTCAATGTGGAAGCATCAGCATCGAATGCGCAGATGCATCGACCGCCGCTTTGATGGATAAGCATGAAGCCAGCAGCCAGCAGCCAGAGTGACAGAAACATAGGGCGAACAAGAACCCATGCTCGATCTCGTTTACTTTCTCTTTGGCAGGAGCCCTCTCTTTCTCTCGCTTCCGCTCTCCTCTGGCAGTCTGTCTTGTCTTGTCGTGTCCTGTCTTGTGTTGCCTTGTCTTGTCTTGTCTTGTGTCTGTCTGGGTCTGTGTCTGTCTGCGTCTGTCTGTGTCTGTCCGTGTCTGTCTACGAGTCCAGGCCTGGAGTCCAGGCCGTCTGTCAGAGAGGGAGAGAACGAGAGAGAGATGCAGTGTTAGAGTATTAGAGACAGACAGATAGCACGCCTACCCGACTTGCCCAAAAAACCGACCGGACGGTCAAACTGAGCCCTAAAGACAAGAAAGACAGTGACAGAGAGGTGGGAATCACGTCACAGTGCATGGCAGTTGTGAGTGCATGTTCTGTGCTGCAGTCCTGCAATGTGTGTTGCACATGTTTACAGCGCCGACCGGGAGGGTCCAGCGAGGGTGGCTCGGGGTCGGGGTGGCCAGAACGAAAGCAGTGCTGGAAACGGTTTTTGAGTTTTCTGGGCGGCTTGGGTTCGTTTTGAGGGCGGGGTTCTAAGTCCCCATTTTGGGGCCCAAATCGGGGGTCTGTAAACACTTTGGGGCGCGGGGGCGATTTGGGCTCGTTTTAGGGCGCTGCTCGTGTTTTCGGCAAACTGGGCTGGATTGGGACCTGGCTCGAAACGGCTCGAAGGCGGCTCGAAACGGCTCGAAGGTGGCTCGAAAGCGGCTCGAAACAGCAGGGCGGCTCGAAAGGACCGGGCCTCAGCAGGGAGTCGGGATGTATAGGTGGAAAGGAACCACACCGGCGGCTCGAAAGCGGCTCGAAACAAAATGGGCGGCTCGAAACGGCTCGAAACGTTTTGCTGCTCCCAGGCCCATTTTCAGGTGGGCAGCGGAGTTCAAGTCGTAATGGCCTTTTGGTGGTTTTTGGGCACCAGAAGTCTTTAATCCTTATGGTGGGTTTCAGTCTGGAGACTGAAAAGGCGCCCAGGCTTCTAAATTTTCCGAAATTTAGAGACCTGGGCGCTGCAAGGACCCAGGCCTCTAAATGTTCCGACAACAACCCTAAATTTCCTGACGCCGTGCCCTGAGAGGCAGAGGAGCATGCAGTGAACACTTGCACATGCTGTTGCAGTTGCACATGCAGTCTCTAGGCAAGGCACTTGCTTGCTGTGTCAGTTGGAAGTCGTCTTGGTCTTGTAGTCTCGGGTGGGCCTATTGACACGTAGCCCTGGTAACACATGCTCATGACAACTCACGGTTCATGGTCTTGGAGTCATGGGTCTGAGCCAGGAAGATGCTTGTGATCGTTGTCGTCTTGGTCTTGGAGTCTGGGTTGGTCCAGTAGGGCATTGGGGGGATGAAACACCGCCACTTTGTTACGCTGACTTGGGCCGGGTTCAAGAACACAACCACACTCACACCACTTTTGTTGCGGTGACTTGGTGGGGGGCTTAAGAACACAACCGCGCCACTGTGTGGGACTCCTCTGGGACGACTTACGATTCATGATGCAACTTCAGTTTTCAGTCTGTGCCCCCATTCCCATTTCCATCGCTCGTATAATCTCCTACGCTGATCGCCTATGAGTCCTTGAGGTGGACCTATGCAGGGTTGGGAAGGTGGGAACGGTTGGTGGTGGCGGCGGTGGAGGACCAGTCAAGGACTAGGTTGGGGGCAGGGGCCGAGCATCATGCGCATCAGCGGGTGTCTGGGGAGCTTCAAATCCAGTCCAATCTAAGTCCAACGAAATTAAATTTCGTTGGACTTGCGAAAAACAAATCCACGGGGGCGAGGAGAGGGGGGGGGGGGGGCGGGGGGGGGGGGTGTTGCAAGTATCTCGGAAAGGCATTGAACGGACACTGACCGGACGGTTGGTGGCACACTGTGCACACTCCACGAGGCAGAGGAACCGGAAGCCAAACGTCTCGTAGTGTCGTCACATGAGAGTCCATGTTAGCCATGTGAGCAGAGCAGCTGCGAGCCGTGGGTCGTGCAAGCGTGACGCCGTGGCTTTACAATTTTTAGCCAGTGCAGCACAGTGGTCCTTCCTGTGTGCAGTTCTCATAAGGTGTTATCCAATTAGCCACAACGGTCTATTATGATCTATGTCAGTCTGTCTCGGGTTATTGTGGTAATTTGTTGTGCAGAAGCTGCCCGTTCCGCCTTCCATATGCTGAGTCTTGAGTCTGGGAGTGCAGCCATGGATGCGTCAGATAGTGATGCAAGCCCAGTAGCATCCAACCCGGCCCCACGTGGGCCCCAGACCTTGTCACAGCTTTATGAGTGGCCGCGGGAGACCATGAATTGTTTGTTTGGCTTTGGCGACAGCAGTGACCTTGAGCGGCTGCACCGCACTCTTCAGTTGCTCAGGGGGAAGAACTATGTGTATTCAGATTACAGTGGACTGTCAGGAGAGTACGAGATTTTGTGGCAGCTTGTGTCTGCCTTGAACGACCACTGCAGTTGCTGTGGCATTGACTGCAACGTGAGTGTCATTCACTCTCGCATGTGTGATGTGGGAGAGTTGCAGCAGCAGGTTCTGCGTTTCATCAGTGAGCAAGAAAAAGACAAAAGCAACAATGAGACCTGCGTCATGTGTGATATCCTGGATCGTCTGTGTCCCACGGCAAAGAACTACGTAAAAGCAGCTTCTCCGCCGGAGGAGCTGGATGCACCCAGCAAAGCACAGGCGTACCAGACGATGCTAGAGTGGCTGATCTCAAGTCGAGCCTGGGCCTTTTCTAGGTCGTCGAGATGCATTGTTCATCAGAAGCAGTGTAGCCTCGTTCCTGAAGACATGGAGGGGTGTGATGCAGCGTGCGGGAGTGTAGACTCTGATGCTGAAATATCAGGGCCTGCGTTCAAACGTTGCAGGGCAGATCGTGATCAGTCTGCAGGGCTACGTGTTAGCTTTGCAGGAACCACCTGCAAGGGATGGAGCTCGGTTGGAAGCAGGAAGTACTATGCCGACAAGTCGGAGCTCATCCACAACGTGTGGGTTGTGGAGCGGAAAGAAGAAGATTGTTTCTTCTCGGAGTGCACGACCAACTACCCGGCGAAGGCTTTCAGGGTCTCACTGTGCTCTCAGTTTTTTCTGGCTTTGACCCACTTCATTGTTTCTAGCAATCTACAGGTCCTTATCAGGTTCAGGGTAGGGTCAGAGAAAGTAAGGTTTAAGGCTGGGTTGAGAGTTATAAGTCCTGAGGTTTCAGCTTAAATTCTTCTAATGTTTAAGCCCACATATCCTAGACAGCAGTCGCCGCGGCTGCGATTATTGCACCGTAGGTAGCAGTCCCAACCTCCCCCCCACCCCGCCCACATCGGTGAGAGCCGTTGTAAGCTCCTATGGCAGGAGAAGATAGGTGGAGTGCTTGAGTCCACCCACGAAGTCTTCACGGTGTGTGCTGGTCCCCAGACCATAGGGTGGCCAGTCCGGCGTATGCGAAACTTGACCTTTGCTGTGAACAAAGCCACGATGGTTTGGATGGGGCCCGCAGCCGACGAGGTGCAGGCAGATTTCGAGCGGTTCTTCAAAAGAAGCGTAGATTGTACCGGTGACGTGTTCCTTGTGGCCAGCCGAAATGAAGTTCGAGATTACCAGCATGCGATTGCTCAGATGCGTGGCAAGGTCTTGTCCAAGGCGGAAAGAGACCAACCTCTCCTGTCACAGACTTCTCAATACACAGGAGCGCAGATTGCCCGCTTGCAAGAGTACGAATTTCATCGCCCCGACCCTGCCTTTGGAGGGCCCAATACCTGGTTCGCCGACATTGAGCAGCACTACAAGCGTGGTAGTTCAACACCGGGTACAAGTGTGCCATGCCAGTTGACTCATTCAACCATTCATGCTTGGGCTGCTGATCGAGCCATGCTTCCGACGGAGTTGTATTTAGCCCACGGGTACAATATGTATCCCAGTGCTACAAAGAATTCTAGGGAGTGTCGTATCAACGGTTGTTTGCGGCAGCTGAGCAGGAAGCAGCAGCAGGAACTGTTGGGAAACGGTTGGCACCTTCCAATCGTAGGAATGTGGATAATGTATTGCTTTGCCCATGTCGCCAAGGTTAGCCGACATTGTACAGTTCAGCCGGAAAGGTCTCTCCTGCAAAAGGGAGGGTCCCAGCTTTTGGGGGACGACGAAGATGATTAAATCTGAGCCACATGCCTGAGGAACATGGGAATATTCATGTCGTGCCCGTTCACTTCGCGCTGATGTTTCACCTTGCTGTCATGTTTTAGCTCCGGAACATGCGGTCTGCCGCAGTGGACAGTGCACAGGGAGTGACGTAACAGCAGCCTTTGCATTCAGTTGCATCCGATCACAGCACATCCGTGGTTAGGGCTCGCGGCTAGTTGGCATTTTGCACATAGCTGCCGGCTTCGCCGGCCACCGGCTTCCTTGCGGAAGCATGGATTTCGATGATGATTTCGCGGTGCCCTCTGAAGGGCCTGAGGCACCTGATGCTGCTCCAGAAGAAGCAGCAACCACAGCCCAGGCAGGCAAGGGTGGCAAGAAAGAAACTCGCAAACGGAAGCGTGGTGGAGACCAGGAGGAAGATGCAACGTGCTTCAGAGAAAGTTGTCCGCACCTCCGCCTGACGGGTAAGAGGTGGTGTCGTGGCTGCAACCGCACCTACGACTGCATGTATTACCAGGCCAAGCAGAACGACGAAGTGCAGACTCTTGAAGAGGCAGTCTCCACGCCGGAGGGTGCAGCAGAGGCCATTGGGGATTTTCAGGAGGAAAATCCAGACGATGCGAAGTACAAGAAAAAGAAGCTCATCAACTGGGCCCAGTTCAAGCAGAAGTACTCGGTCACACATGTCAAGCGTGACCGAACCGGCTGCAAGCCCTTTGAGTACAAGCAGTGGCTCAAGAGAGGAGAAAACGAGATGGCGTGGTCAGCTGCTGAATCGAAGGCAGAATGGGAACGGTTTAAGAAGGACCGGGCCATCGACAGGGACAAGAAGGGTCTCAACGGGTGCCAAAGGTTATGGATACCAGTCATCGAAGAGAAACACACCGATCGCGATGTGGCGGTTTCAAGGGAGCTCGAGCAAGGAGGTGCCATCGAGAAGGACTTGGGCGAGAACCACAAAAGAGCTCTCCTTGAGCACTGCCACCAGAGATCCATCAAGGCCGCTGACGCATTCTTCAAAGGCCCTCCCATTCCTGTGCAAGCCGATCCGCGCACACCGCAGAAGCGACCTGCCGAGGACGATCCGGACGGTAAGCCCGCTCCACCCACACCGCCGAAGGAGACCCCGGAGGACGGGGTTTAAGTTGCAGCCCAGAAATCTATAATATCATAGTTGGGGAGTTAGTGACTGGTAGTACGGTAGTGCTGTTGTTGGCCTTTCTTGCTGCTGCTACTTTTGCTGCTGCTGCTGCTCGAGGAGAAGAAAAGGAAAAAGCGCTTGGAGAAGTTGAGAACCGGACCAGCCTTCACGGCACATCGCCTCACCAGTGCAGGAAAGATTCAGGACAAGTGCAAGGCCATGACTGCGTCTATGAAGAGTGGCCTGGACAAGCTCGCAGCAGCTGTTGAGGAGTTGAAAGGGGAGATCGAAAAGGGCAACCTGTCAGGGACGGATCAGGTCATTAAGCAGTACCAGTCCACAGCCCAGCATTGCAAAGAGTTGGGCGCTTCTTGGTGCAAGGTTGTCACCCTGACGGATGCAGACCTGACTCCGAGCACGGAGAGCACTGAGAACACCAAGGAGAATCATGTGCATGTGCCAGCAGATGTTCAGTCTGCAGAGGCAGGTTTGAGGTCCATGGTGGACCAAGCGGGGCCCGTTGTCAAGGATGGCAGCAAGTTGCACACCTTGGCATTCTTCGAATGGTCGCACAAATTGGTTGCCGCTTCGAACGACATCGAGTTCATCGAGACCACCGTCAGCGAGCTGAAGGATCTCTACGGCCCCGTGGACCACCTCATCCGCGGCTTTGTCAAGCTTGGCGCCGACATCGGGAACTACATCAAGCAGAAACAAAGGCAAGCGCAGCGGGATGAGACCAACAAGAAGAGGGAGCAAGAGAGGAAGATGGTTCAGGACGCCAGGGCCACGGCCAGGAAGCACGCAGATGAGATCAAGTCAGGGGCCAAGGCTCAGCACACCATCTTCAGCATCCCCAAGGAGGCCTGGACGGACATCAAAGTGGTGGAGCCGGGCTTCAAGGCGGACGACCATGTGGCAATCCCATGGTTGATTCGAAAGTCTACGGCTGCGAGCACTTGGCGCAATAGTGCTAATGTCAGCATCAAACTTGCGGAGTTCGCAGCGGGCTACAAGCGTACGGAGTCTTTCAAGGTGGATGGCAGGGCACAAGCAACGATGCAAGCGTCACAAGGGAAAGAGGAGAGCATCAGGATGATGAGCACGGTGTTTGACCCGACCCCGCTCGACGTGTCCGCAGTGGATGGGGCCAAAGATGTGCTCAGCTTGGTCTGGTTCTGGGGTTACGACCCACGGATTTCTGGATGTTGGCTGCCTCCGAACGGTTGCGCGATGCTCAAAAGCATGGTCATGGGGGAGATTTACTTTGTGGCTTTCCGCTTGTCCATTGTGCTTGACTTCATGAAAAAACAGAACATCGATGCCACGTGTGATTCGATGCGAACCTTCCTGCTCTCCCTCACCAAGGACAGCGAGGAGTTGGCTAAGCTTGAGGGAGTAGCGGGCAGCATGTGCCAGGACGATGTTCTTTTCCTTCCTCAGGGGTGGATCGCATGCGAGCGGTCCAACTCTACAGTCATGTGTTATGGCATCCGCAAAAGTTTCATGCTGCCGGGGGAGACCAATCAGCGCAGCTACCAGGGTGCTGTGACTTTGTTGAAGAACAGTGGGAGGAATTCCACGAAGATGGAAGCCCTTCTCAAGTGCTATGAAGCCACGGGCCCGGAGACCTAAGCCGTGCACAACGCGTATCCTTTTGCAAATTGCATGTCTTGTTCTCAATGGCATCCTAGGCCGTAGAGCTCCTTATCCTTATGTAGCCAATGCAGTCTAGAAAATATCTGCTCGTGCTGAGATTCGAAACTGCGGTGCACTGCTCAACGATTTTTGGACTTCTTTCGTATTTTCCATTTCGAGCCTGTACTTCTGCCCAGCGGCTAAAGGTTTTGCACGGATGGATTGTTAGGATTTAGCACTGAATGGTTTCAACTTCTGTACCTATGGCCGTCGGTGCTTCTGGCTCCTTTCAATTTCAATGCCAGTTACTGTCGCGATCTCGTCACGACCCAGGCATGCAGTGCGCAGGGAGACATTTCTATGTTTATACATTCAGTGCGCACAAAAAGTTAAGCTGCTTAATAAGTGATGCATGCCTGGACGGGTGATGTTCTTGCTGACTCACTTCTGCGGTGGAGTCGTAAGTCGAGGCAGCTAGAGACCAAAGACGAGGGCGGAGAAGAAAAGATTGCGAGGCCTGATGGCCCTGAAGCAATTTACATGTGCTCTGATCTCAAATCCAGTGCGTAATCCTTATCAACCTGAAATCTCAGCCCGCAAGCCCCATTAGTCAAATGGAAGCCTTAATACCCGATACCCTAAAGGCGAGGTTCAAGTTTGGCTCAACTGTTGTTCAGTGTTGGCTCAATGTTGGGATCGATGCTGCGTGTGTCGGGCCCACCTGGCTACCCATCTCTGTAATCCCCACAGGAATGTTAGCAGATTCAAGCGCAGGTGTTTCAACTCTCAGGAAGAATGCGAAGCAACAGCTCACTAGTCGAGATTCAAACAAGCCGGGAATCTTCAACTGGCTTCATAGGTGGTGCCTGCAAGCCTTGGGCCGTGTTTTCATGACGATTTTGAGCGCTCTTCAGACGCCACGAAATCTGCGAACCTCGGATGTACATTGGATGCCATAGTAAGGAATCAAACCTCAACCCGAACTCCGGAAAAACCCCGAACGACAGAACCCTTCCCACTCATGTGTGAGACGTACTCTACTTTCGCTACTAGGGCCGTCCCCGTGACCCGTCTTCAGTTCTTGACTTTCTTGTTACGGGGATCTGCTTTCATTCTTCTGCCCATTGGCGATCATCTCCCTACGTAGCCTACCAGCACTGCACTCAGGTACACATGTGTGTGAGTGTGTGCGTGTGTGCAAGTGCATCAAAAGTCAGCAACAAAACTTTGGAGAATAAAAGAGTTGTTTGTTCGCAAACTACTAATTATTAAACACAGTAGCTCATAAGCCTAGTCGAGGCATCATGAGCAAAACATAAAAAGCATCAGCACCAACAATTGCGCGTGAAACATTTAGTATATCCACTTGAACCTAACCAAACAACCCACCAAGCTACCGTCGAAGTCCGCGGCTTCGACGTGTGTGGTAGCGACGATTCAGGCACCGAAGAACCTCGGAACAAAAGCTGTCACCAAACTGAGTGGCACAGGTGGCTATGCGCTTCGTGAATGCCATTCATGTCTCCGCACTGCTTTCTCGTATTCTGCATAAGGCTAATCAAATCCCCTCCACGGATAGGGGAAGACTTTCAGCCTGACAAAACCAACATCAACATTAATCCAGCAAATCTATCATTGTCTTGAGGAGAAGCCCTCAAGTTCGCATCAGCCGTGGGTTGGTTCCTGCGGTGCAATTACAGGAGAAGCATGCGTTCTTCACTTCGTCTTTTTGCTTATCTTTTCCGTTTCATCACAACACAACACAAATCTTAGTTCTGGGTCCTTTGTCCCTTCGTTGCGTTCGTTCCCTTGTTCAAATTCAATGTTTTTTTCAACACAGTAGCTTCTGAGCAATAGTCGCAGACTTGGACGGGTCTTTGTGTGGAGGATAAGCCCTCCCACACATTTGGCGTACGTCTGCACTGCGAAGCATGGAAAAGGAAAGGAACTCGACCGCTAAATTAACCTGCTTTGCAACTTCGTCAAACGGCACATCGCCTTGATACACCAATTGAACATGGTCAGCGTTTGGTTTGGAAGCGTCGGAACATGAATTCAGCTTGGAACGAAATTTTCGAACCCAGACTGACACATTAAAACGATGGAAAACAAAAGAAGCGAAACTGAAACTATGTCGAAAGAAATTGAGAAGCCGAAGCTTGTGCACGGACTGTTTAAAGTTTGACTCACATGCGAATTAATGAATGTTCTTGAAACCAGATCGCTGAAGTGGTCCGCTTGTTACATGTGACTGTCAATGTGACTGCTGGTTGTTGAGCTGAGACAAGCAACCATCATGTGCAGCAAGCATGTTCGAAACCGCTTTGCTGCAAAGAGGCGTTGACCCTTTTGAATACGGGAACGACACATCAACGGACTCTCGCGAGCGGCAGGCGCAGCCACTCTTTAGGGCAGAACATTGGTTATTTCCATGTTTGAGTGAACTCAAGCTTTCCGTGCAGCTCCTGGACTTGGGCCTTGACCCCAAGGAGGGTGGTGCCGCTCTCGTTTGCTTTCTGTACGGAGCTTGTTCGCGTGATGCACCACGAGCATGTAGTGTAATCTGCTTGTACATCCAGACAGAAACGGCTGTTCGCCTTGTTGTTTGGGCAACCCAGGTGCAGCGGAACTCAGTTCGGAGGCTTGCCATCTTGCAAGGGTAGGCTTGCAGTGATGTTGCAGTCCCTTTATTCACAAATCTATCTACATAGTGGAAGGTCCGGAAAGCTGCTGAGTACAAACTAAACCTCTTTGTCGGCCGTGCCTGGAGCTGAAGTGCAGTTGCCAGAACTTGTCTCGCTCCAAGCTTCGCTTTGATGATCCGATGTGAGCTGCATGCTCAAACCGTGTTCTTCTGGCTGTGATGTGTCTTTGGGATCGATTCTCAAGTGTGGATTCCCTAGGCCAAACTGCTGGTCGCTGCCTCAGGCTGCACGTGCTTGCTGATTGGTGCACATGATCGATAGTTTCATTTCCATCCAGTTGCAGCATGGCTGGATGAACCTCTGTGAAGAAAACCCGAGCAAGGCTTTACATTTACGATTGCGTTACATGCTTGGAAGAATTCGCATGTAGACCCTTGGCTCACTGTCAAGTGGTTACTGCCTTTGATCCGGAAGCGGACTGTGTGGGCTCGCCTCGAGGCGGGGGGGGTATTGTGTTCGGCAGTGAAGGGCTTTGCGGCCAAGCGATACAGTGCTTATGAAGTGTGCAGCAATCGCAATGTCCGAGTGCACAGGAAATGGCCGCGGTACCGTTCGCAAGGTCTTTCGTGTGCGTCTCAGGAGGATAAAAAGTGCAGGAAGCCTTGGCAAGAACCAAAGCGGGATGGACTCACACAGCCCAGCTCGTTTGAAGGTACTGCTTACTTACATAGCCACAGTCGGGAGCCCCAGAGCTGGCTGCGCAGACCAAGCAATGAAGATAAGGGTGAGCCACACGGGATGTCGACAAACATCTACACGGTAATGCCGTCAGAGAGACTGATTTTGTCATCGCAAGTCGCATTTGCATGCTGGCTCGAGACGCATGTGCAACTTCTCGTGTTCGACGATGAAGTGCATAGACTCTACACCTCATCTCCGAGCAACTTTTTCCGGCCAAGTCAGCCGGAAGATGCAGGCCAGCATGCGTGCTTCGATTTGTAGAGAGGCTGCCTTTATTCGTGTTCAGATGCGACGCACAACCCACTCAAGACACGCACGTAGTTCGCCACTTCGATGGAGCAACATGGAGATATGGATGGTCCTTCTTATTGTTACGTTCGTGCTGCTGCTCGTCGGAACGGTCGTGGCGCTTAGGCTGGCCCCCAGCTTCTTGCAGCACATACAGACACGAAGTGTTTGTATGAGGGCAGTAAAGCGAGTTTGGCGAGGTCCTGGCATGTGATGGTTTGATCGCTTGCAGTGGTTCACAAATAATGAGTTGCACGTGTTTGAGCAGCCTTGCAAAGTGCAATGTCAGGTGCCTCAGCATCGAAGAGCAGAATCCCCGTCCACCCATCTCCGGGCTCACGCTGGGTGCCATTCGGCCCCACACCTTTGCGATTTTCAATGGCAGCTTGGATCAACAAATAGACGGCAAGCCATGTGGGCCTGGAGCCTCGTGCCTCGTGCGTGAAGGGCCTACGTGCACTGAACCCTCCGTGTGTCGGGCATTTACTGCTGCTTCAACCAAAAAGACTCTTGCTGCTGCATGCTGCTGCATGCTGGTACAAGTCCTGCGAGGCGTTGTGCTGAGCTTGTCGATTCCAGAGCGCCCGCCAAAGTCCTAGCAGTGCCATGTGATTCGCTATAGTAAACTATTCTATGCGTCATTGCGCAAACATCCTGCCGTTTTCAGGGTTTCCTCATTTGGTGCGCCACTCGCATCCACTTGCTGCAGCGTACTGCAGGCCTTCATGTTGAAGCAGTTAGCAGCCAGACCAGAAAGCCTCAGTAGATAGACAGTGTCTATGCGTGATCTGCACGAGTGAGCTGTCGTTGCCAAAGCTTTTCTCATGTTTCCAAAATCGACCTGAGCACTATTGTGTTTACTGAACACTGCCACAAGCGCAAGCACTCAGCGTTCGGACAGAAACCCACAGCCAAGGACATCAGCTTCAAATTCCGGCTCCCAGTTTTTCTTCGTCAAACCCATCGAATTAGAGGCCCCCGCATCATGCAGGGGGAATTTTGACTCGAGCGTTTGATTCACTTGCGACGTCCGAGGGTCTGATTCACTTGCGCTCCATTGCAGCATCCTGAAACAGGCAACTTATGACGAGCCATCCAAATGAGGAGCTTCGAGTCCCTTGCTATGTTGCTTGGTTGAGATTGCAGCGAATGCCGTGTAGGGCATCATGCGGACATCTGACTAGCATTGCAGTTGCAGGGGCTTTCTGCAGCACGCCTGCAAGTTTGTCAGTCGGTTGTGTGGGAGCCAAGGTCGACGGCATCGTCAAACGACGCCTTCAGGCTGTGTGGGATTCGGGCCTCGGATTTTCAGCGTGACCACTGTGACGATTCCATCCAGCAAGCAGCCATTAATTGAGACGTCAAGGGCTTGTCGACCATCTTTCTTTGCTGGTTTTTTACTTGGTATGTGCTGCACTTTAGGCTTGGCGGTCTCGTTGGGTCTGCTGGCTGCTAGACTCCACGATTTTCGGCGGCGTACTTGGTTGGCATTGTGTCACGGAGAATAGGAGTCACAATGGCGAGACAGTGATTAGGACAGCTCACTGCACAGAAAACGATGCTGGTCCAATGAGCACCAACACTTTCGCATTTCCCCAATGGCTCACGGCTCTGTTGCGCAAGTCCTCGGCACAGCCTTGCACTCGAAGGCTTGGGACTGTGATCACACCTGAGGAAATTCTGTCATGGAGACTGGTGTGCATGGTTCCGATGGTATTTCATAGTGCAGGCAATCAGTTTAAGCCTTTTTTTACGAACTGTGGGCGTTTGGTCAAGGGTGCTTAGGAAGGTGATGATTTTCGAGCTTGGCTACCAAGCTGTCTCAGCTCGCGCTGCTTCCAACGCCTTGACAAACAACACATTCTTCTTTGGTTACCGTGGACAAGTTCGGGATGTGTAAGAATGTACCAACTTAGCTTCAGGTCGCAGTTCGTGCGATGTAATGCAGCCTCGCACCAAAGTGCCTTCAACGGACAGGACGTTGGAAGCAAGCGAATGCAATGCAGGTAACCCACCTCAAAGCCTTCACCCGACTTCACCCTTGTACAGCTATGTATGTTAAGTCCCGAAGTAAGTTTGCTGTTCCTTTTCATTGCGGGCGAAGTCGCATGGCAGCGCAGGTGGGGGTCGCGAACATCCGCACGCACTGATGACGTTGAAGATTTGACAACTCAATAGCTAGACTAGCCAGACCACCTCGTATTTCCGATATTTCATGTGTGTGGGCTCTTGCGGTGCGAGCTCCCGGAGAGCTGACTGCGCAGATTCCGGATCGACTCAGGCGCTCCTCAGTCTTGAGGGCTGCTCACTACTGAGAGGTCAGAGGCGTGGAAGACCTCCCATCCTGCTACTTGCCTCGAGCCTGAATGCCAGCCGACTCCCATCCACATATTTTGTCAGGAATGTATGGTGCTATGTTGGATAAATGCGTCCGTTCCAGGCTTGTCATGGCTTGTCGGTTTGTCAATCCTGCGGGTGGAGTGGAGGACCAGCATCCTTGATATTCAGAGGCGTTTTGCTGAGTTTCAGTTTTGCTCGGGCTGCTTGGGGGGCTTTAAGAACCGTCAACTTAATTTTCCGGTTGCGGATTTACAATTCAAGCACGGATTGGTTTTTCACACGCAGGACTTAGTTTTCTTGTATTGCAGTGTTCGGCGCCTTGATCTCGCTCGATTCTCGAGAAGAGCTGCCACGTGCAGAGGTCTAGTCATGTCCGATCTGCTGAATTGCAATAATAACGCTTCACATTGCAACGGCATGCCAGCTTGCAATCAGAATAAATATCTGACTGGCCCATTTTGCCCGACAATCCTTGTAGGGAACAATGGAGCCATGGTTGCTTGCTTTGGTGTCGGCTTTAGTATCATGCCTGGCTGGCGTGCATCTTGTCATGCAAGTGAGTCAGTACACAGCTGCTTAAGAATGGGCTTTTTCGAGATCGCAGTTGAGCTCCTTCCGATCCTTCGGGTGTTTTCGTCTAGCCGCTAAGCCTCACGAAAATCAAGCTTCCAGCAGCTTCCAGGCTTCTTTGGTGGCTTTACGTGCTGACGAAGACTTGTTTCGACAATGATCCAGCAGATGCGAGCCTGTGCAGAGAGATGGTCCATCGCGTGCAAGGTTGGGATCTGTTTCGATCGAGTTTCATAGACATTGTGCGATGACCATGCAATGCGGCACCGACCAAACGGGTGCGGGATGAATGCCGTCGCGGCTTTGCTGACTTTTGGGAAGCCAAGGACTCGAATCGAGGGTCTTACCCTGGGGCCACTTAGATGTTAAGACTGCAGCTTACTGCTTGGAGCATTCCGTGGGTCGATATGGGTTCACAAGTGCCGGCAAAACACTGCACGCGCTGCATATGGTGAGTGAGACGCTACACATGCGCACCAGGGGAAGACTCAGGTCTGTTGGAAATTTGTCCTTGATCCAGCTGATCTTGAAGGCGAGGCAGCTAAAAGAGGCGGGTCACGCGCTCCGATCGGCGGGCGTGGGTGCCGTTCCCTTTGTCTAACGGGGAAGCATGCTTGGAAACTCTGGAGATTCGTGTTTGATTTCGCACGAACATACCCCTCGAGCGATTGCGCACCCGGTTTTGGCATGTTTCATCGCACTTTGAGGCCGCCTTCATGGACCAAATCTCTGAGGCCCAGGAGGTGGACTCGGAAGCGACCCTTTGGTTTCAATCGGCCGACTACCGGAACTGTAGCACATGCCCAAGCCCGTCTCAGGCGCTCGTGTCCCGCAGGCCTTTGATCCAGAAGCGTTGTTTTGTAGCTGTCGCCAGCGCCGCAAGCTGAGGATTTGCACGATCTGCTTGGAAGCCGCTGTGCTGCTTGAGACCTGTTTGAGACCTGCTGTAAACTTGTCGAAGAGGTTCTTCCAAGTTGCAGGTGCTGGAGAAGGTTTAGCTGTTTAGCTGGATTCCTACGACGTAGAATCTTCGTGACAGCCATGCAAGGCACTGGGTGACCGCGATTCAGCTAAGAGACTGAAGTGTGGCCATGCAGCTGGGCCGGCAAGTAGACAACATGCTGACAGATAGATTCAGGGAAACGGCTGCACTTGCAGGTTCAGAGTTGTATAGTGCGGCTAATCATGGCATTAATGGCAATCTCTACGACATACTTACGAAAAATAGCACCTACAAATCACCAGTGTTTCTTGTACGAACAAAAGACATTTGTCACACAAGGTATCACGTGCATCACACGGGAGACCTTTCGGGGGGTTGCTGGTACTAGGTCCTTTGGTATGCCCACTAGCGGCAAAGTTGCAGGTTCCGTGACATCACTTCCTGCGTACCTGCCCTCCCGAACAGACATCCATCAGATGCACGTGTGAGCTGGCAAAGATACCCCTGAGCGAGCCGAGGTTCATCATGCATCATGCTTGCTGTCCTGGTGCTTGAAGTTTGAAGGCGGCTGCAGCGGGAAGTGGCAGATTGCACCCTTCCTGTGAGCGAAACCTTCGCAGGAAACTTGGTTCAGTGCCCACAATGCCGGTACTGCCAGCACTTCGACCCAGAGTCTTCGGCTGCAAGCTAGGAAAAAACGGGCGAATTCCACACCACCTGGATTGTTTCAGCCTGCGATCAACGAAGCAGGAAAAGCGCACGTCCAAACGGATTTACACAACTCGTCCAGGCATTTACTAAGGCGCTTGCCACTACTTCCCTTGATGTTTGAGAGCTTAGACACATTTTGGATCACAGCCGTCAGCGTCAGGTGTCGGAGCCCAAGCTGTTCCACGACATCGAAGTTGGGAATGTCCAGCCGTGAACCATTCGTTTCCTTGCTGGGCCTGGGTGTAACTACCTGGAAAGTAGTGTGAGCTCGTATTGCCTCCTAGCCAACAGCTTCGTCGGAGGCTTTTTCGAATGAGGTTACAACTATCCCTGCATTCTTAGCAGGACAGCCTGCAAATGGTTGGACGTGCATCCAACATGCACAAAAGGTGATTATCGTCGGGCATGCGATGGCCTCTTTTTTGCATCTTTCGACGACGGGTGGCTGCCGAATGTGCCGCTTGCACTGTTGCTATGTTAGTTGACCCGACAGCCCATCGGAGCCAAGCTTTTGTCCCGAAGTGGCAATGTTTTCTTTGCATACCGAATTCACCGCCTCGATCCGCCGTTGTTCGCGATCTGACATGGGAATTTCGGATAGGCGAAGAAATCTGTACAAATATGGAGAGATGAAGAGTTCCGGCTGCAACATCGTGTGTCGATCCAATGAACAGCCCTCTCCACAAATTTTCGTTCTTGACCGTGGTAAGAACGGCACCGGACGCCGAGACTTGCAGAGAGTGAGACAGACCAAGCAGTATCGCTACAGCAGTTCGCAAGGAAGACTTCCACTTCTGTCCACACGTAGATCCAAGAGTGAGGAAGCTGTTTCCAGTGTGTTGCACTTCAATGGTTATGATCGACGGCCCTTCGCTATGCCATTATTGAGTCTTAGCCAGAGGCAGGGAATCACTGAATGGAGATCACTCATGAGCCCAAAGAGCCGAGTTACTTTTCAACCGTCTCCTTTATTGGATGAGGGCTGTTGCTGCCATTGCTTTTGGGCGATCCACACGACGTGATTCGAGAAAATTATGTCAAAAGAAGCCTCGGTTCCTTACGAGTAGCTTTTTGTGACTTAGGCAATGGTCGGAATGTAGGCATGTGAGCTCCTTGATATTCCTTGTCTCACGCTTGTTCTGCGCTGCTGCTTGTGTTGTGCCAAAAAGGGCAACTTCGCCACACGCGCCGTGTATGCTTGCAGTCTCACTCTAATTTTCATGGTCTCGTTTGCATCTTGGGTGATCATTACTGGCGGACAGCGTCAATCGCAGCGTGCCGCGTTGTGATGCTTCAGGAGTCAGCAGATCTGCCTGGCCCAGAATCAAAAATGATCCTTCAGGCAGGATACCTTCCTTGCCGATCGCTTTGCGGATCGGCGGCTGATGTAGCCGTAAAGCTGATCTGCAGCTTTGGGTCCTCCCTCTCCACTTTCAATGGGATGACCCTGTAGAGCAGGTGCCGCTCGATAGTTTGCGCGCTTGGTTGGTGGTAAGAACCTCTCTGGACCCAAATCGGTACTGCCAAGGATCTTTGTGCAAGTGTATGCTGATAGGACAACTTCAAGGCTTCCGACTGACGAAGCGGTGTAAGCATACGTGTCGGGGACTCTACTGGTCGTAGTGTTGTCCTAAGCCCTACCAGTTTGCACTTCAGCACTTTGTTACTCTTGAGCTTGACTTCGGCATTTGGATCCAGAGCTTGGGATCAATCAAGCAGGGTGTGAGGAGCATCTCCTTCACGCCGTTTTGTTCTGCTGCAAAAAACATTGTTCCAGCAGATGTACAGAGACAGCGACAAGAGGAGCTTCATCAGTACTGATGATACATCAGTCTGCAAACACCAAGAACCATGTATGGTGAAGCCAACTTTAAAAGGTGCTGACCTAGCCGCTTGTGCCGCTTTCGGTTCAGGAGCACTGGCTCCGTGACTGGGAGGAGAGGAGGGCCCCTCCTGCATATTTGGGACGCAGCAGGAGCTAGCATCGCCCGACTCTGACATGAAAAAGATCATTGTAACAGATTGCAGTGCATTTGAAGAGAATGCAGGTTTGCGTGCGTGTGTAAGATTATCGACCCCAAGGGCCCTGGCTTTGTGCCTGTCCAGACTCTACCTTTTGAAGTGGCACGATTGGAGTCCTATTTAGTGCCACAAGCTGCATCGTTGGACCACTTCCGCGGCCAAATGTTTGAGGCCGAGACCGCACCTCCGGAGGCTCACGAACTATTTGCAGAGTGTCGCAGAGTTCGGCTTTGTATGAGAGCAGGACAGATCTGGATTCGGGGTACCATGCTTCGGCGCTGCCGTTTGCTTTCCAGCTGCTCCTGGCTCAAGCACCACCACCGCAGCCGGTCCACCCCCAACCTCCCTGCATCCTCACCAACAGCACATGACATAGCCGCAAGCCCGCACCAAGTCAGGTAGACCAAAGGACCAAAGGCGAGAGCACCCGCCAACAAGCCTGTGCCTTCCTCAACGAGCTGCACAGACTTTTGACAAAGGCAGAGGAAGAGTACGGGAGTTCATGTCGAAGTAAGCACAAGTATCCTCGGCCAGTATTGGAGTCTCAATTTGCTCAAGGTTGAGGCTTTGCATAATCGTTTGTCTTCTAGCTGGCCTGTGGTTCAATTGATCCTGAAGGAGGACAGTGACGGGCTGTGCTTGATGAACTGTCCTTTCCATGCCCCCGAAGGCAGGCCACCATGGCCGAGGAAGATGGAGCACTGGCAGAGCAGGCGGAATAGCTGAATTCAGGAAGTGTTGATCTTTGCTGTTGTCGCCTATTCTGCTAAGCTTCTGGTTCCTTGCATGGCCTTTCAGGGTTTGGAGGCAGCAAGCAGGCATCAATCTGAAGGCCGTGTTTTTGGCCGCTACATCTTTTCTACTCATCTTCCCTTTCCGAACCCTTGCGACAGGTTCCAACGATAATCATCAGCCAGTCAGTTAGACGCTTAAGGTTTGACGGTCGCGGGTTCAAACTGCTTTGCGGACACCTGTATATGTACATAAGTTACATAAGCATGTAAAATGCCGCAGCTTCATGCATGTGTACGCAATCGCACACCTATGTAAAACAGCACGTGCAGATTGGGTCGATGCAGACGTATTCGCACTCATACCTGAGCATATATACACACATAGTCGATGAATGCAGATGCATACTCGTCTGTTTGTGTATATGTACATGTTGATGTTAGTGTGTCTGTGTGTGTGTGTGTGTGTCTTTGTGTGTTTCAGCGCTCGTACGTGTGCATTGTGCAGGAAGGAAGGAATCCTTCTTGTAGCTTCGAAGATGGCGAGCTCGTGTTCTTCTCATCGGATCTGGCTCTGAAAGGGCCTTGCATGGCATTGCTGCGAGGAGAAGGAACTCACGAAAGAGGTACCGAGCCTGCTTGAGACCATGCTGCTTGGCAGAGCACACATTTTGGGCAGAAGCGCGGTGGTTCGCTCGCATAGCTGGGCACGGCCACTGGCCTTCCTCAGTGAAGGGGGGAGATGGCTTCCTAGGCCCTAGGCATTGCCTTAGCAGAAGCAATTGCCAGTTTCAATGGCATGACTTCAATACATGCTCGTTGTTCTGATCTTTGAGAATAAGTCGGCACACTTCCCAAGCTGAGATTTGCATGACATGGGCACAAAAAGCTGTAGCGGCTCCATTCATGGGCAGAACGAGCCCAACCCTGGATGACTTGGTTTTCTTGCAAATTAGCCGACTGAAGAGTTAGGAAAACCCTGAAGTCTGAACAGCCGACTATCCGCCGATGCACTTTCAAGTTTTCCGAGGAACCGCACCTCCTCCGAAGTGAATACCTTCGAGCGCCAAGCGAGTGAGGCGCAAGCCAGGCAAGTTGTGGAGGGATCGCTTCGGCTTGAGCATTGAAGCCTGTGGGTGTTTGCTGTACACGGCCCGGGCATCTTCCCATAAGGATGACAGGTCTCCAGGTAGGGAGGAGCTCCATGAGCTCTTTTGGTCCAAAACCTTTCGGACTGTATGGATTGGGTGGACGCTTTCCAATGTGATGATGTGCGTGGCGCATGGTATTCATGATATTCGGTTTGAACAGCGATTGAAGCGAAGTGGTAGTGGCAACAGCAATTGTCGGGATGATGTCAAAGCAAAAACAGTCCGAGGAATGAAAGTTCGACGATGCTGATAATGCTAGTCATAGGCACACCTTGCGCAAAATGCACCAGGTACAAGAAGCTTCTCGAACAGTGGAGTCGAGTTTATGAGGCTCGCTCGGGAGCTGCAACTTGACGGGGTTTTGTAGACGGCATGCCGAATCTTTTCTGCACCAAAGACAAGTCTGCTGAAGTTCACCCTGACCCGCACATGTATTCTCCTGATCTTGGCGGTGACGAGGAGCTGCGGGCACACTATGGAGCCTCCATCGACCGCGTCAAGCCGTACTTTGAGGCTGGGAGCAAACCCTTTGCAGCGGCGGCTGCATCAACAAAACGCAGATGTGTTGGGAGCCGGCGTGGTCGGAAACATGACGCGCTCCTTGCAGGAATTCCATGCACACTGACAGACAGACACATCCAAACATGGAGTGGTTTCAGCCAATTTCCCTGCACTGCGGTTCAGGCTGCGCAAACGTTTCGATATGCCTCTGAACGAGTTCAGGCAGGCTGCATCAACCAGCTTTCGTGCATACTAAACTTACTAAACGCTATCAGCAGGTTTCAATGCATGTACTCTCCAGATGGACTATGGCGACTATGGAATCTCCTGCTAAAACCAGTGGTTGCCATATGCGGTGCATGTGTACCCAGAGCCTGGTAGGTGGTCGTCCGTGAGTTCTCAGCCGCTGCTTCGCAGCACAGCCAGGCACTGTTGATGCCACGATAGATTCAAAGAGAGCAGAGTGCAGCATAGCCAGCCGAAAAACCGGCAGCGGTTATAACGGTTACATTTCAAGACCGTATCTGTTCTGACACGAGGTCTCAAGTACTCAAAGCAATTCAGTAGGTAAGGAATTCTTCATCGCCTTCGCACGATGCGAGTGGAGTGGGCAAGGAAGATCCGTTGGCATCGTCAGCAGAGCCATCTCATTCTCAATGTCTTTACTGCCACGGCTTGAAGATACCAGATCTGCACCACCACCATCATTGTCGTCGTCATATCAGGGTCGATCATTCCCCTCACCAAAACACTCCCTTTCTCATCCTCCTCCTCATCATCAGCACCTTCATTTTCGTTCTTATGTGTGCTGTCTAGTTGTCACTGCCAGTGCGCATCTCCCTGTTTTGTGCAGGCCAAGGCAGAGCTGCGCAACATTGAAACTCGACTGGCCTACGGGGCGCACAAGGCCAGCAGCGCTTTAGTCGATGGAGCAGAACGCTGGGGTCTTGTATTTCTGGATACGATGCCAGGCTTAACACAGCCACTGCGTTTTGGCCTTACACTCTGACGTTTACAGACCAGGTACGCCTGGATCGAGACCAGCAAGATGGACTTTCTCGCGCCACTGTGAGAGCAGCTTGGCCGAAGGGCAGCGACACCACACCTCATATCACGCCATGCGAGAGGGTAGTGCTGGAATATCTATCTTGTGCCTAGGTCTTGCGCTGTCGACAGGCCAGACCAGCAACGAGTTTATGACCCTTGAAAACTGGATTTAGATCGTGTGTTGGGTGCAGGAGCGTGATCGCAGAGAGCAGGAGTACGCCGAGAGCTTGCGCGAGTACGAGGTGCCCTGCTCTCTGCATACCAAGTAGCGAAAAACAGTCTACGACTTCCCGCACCGACAGTCGATGCTCAAGCGACTGTAGTCGAGGAGCAATGCATGCATAAGTCGGTTAAAGCCTTCCTTAAACCATCTTGTTAAGCAGTGCATAGATATAATTCTTGGCAGGACGCCAAAGCTATGTTGGAGGCCTCTGTCCATCATTGTTGCGCCACCGGTGAGTTTTGCAGGCAATTCTCGCATAGATGGCGACATATATCGGCTTCCTCCGATGAATTGTGCTAGCCCTTCATGAAGCAGCGCACTGTGCCAAGCAAGGGCTTCGGCTTAGACAAGCGTTGGTCGAGTCCTGCATCCCGCGGAGGACCTGAAACACAAGCTTGGAGAAGCGCTGATCAAGCGCTACGAGCCGATCTTCAGGCGCGGGCACATGTCAAATGGATTCGGTTCAAGGCATCTACGAGTCATGCCCTCCTCAAGCCCTGACCAAAAGATTCTATGTATGCAGCAAGTGTGGAGCCCATGCAAGTGGCATGCGTATGCGTGTCTTGGCAAACGGAAGGCAGTTGCAGCAGCACCAGCTGACCCTGTCAGCTGAGCAGCAGCGAATCGCTAGCTTCTCTGAGAAGGCAGCAGCCGCCATGGGCCCAGGGGGAACATTCTGATAATTGGCTCTGTCGCTTTCAGGTTGGCTGCTATTGCTGTCCACCAAGCATAGCTTCCAAAACATTTCTATCAAACTCATGTTCACCACAGAATCAAGTGCTCATCGAAGGGCGATCGCTGCCGCTGATGTTGAAGCTCAGCATAACACAAATCATGTGCGGCAGCACATATGCCTCAGTCCATGGCTTAAGCTTGTGGCAGATGGAATTACAATCGCATGTGAAGCCAAGGCCAAAAGCGTCTATAACAAGTCCCTTTCTGAATTGGACCGCATCAACGTCGCAGTGCACCTGGGCTTGTCGAGGAAGGTAAACACTGCCCGCATGAGAATGAAAGATCCCATGATGACAATCTTGCACATTAAGCAATATCGGCAGGATCACAGATCAGTCAGGAGATACTGATTTGCAGCTTTCAATGTAAAGTTTTGTCAACTGTACTTCGAATTGACCTGCATGCGGGCTTGTCCTTGCTAGGTAGGAGGAAAAACTCTCGCAAAGAGTTCAGATCGTAGGCCTGATGGCATTCGAGCTGCTGCTTCCTTCAGGCATGAGGCGCGCAGGCAGTCGAAGAGCAAGGCTGCCGAAGCCGAAGCTGAGCTGGAGGCATCTCGCTGGATGGCGAGTGCTCTTTGTGCCTTGGGTTTGGCTGCTGGTCACTTGTATCAAAAGCTTGTCACAAGGTTTTGTGACTGAGCAGACAAACGGCAACTGAACAAATACAGAAAGATGGACTGTTGCACAGTCGAGCTCGAATCAGCCCGCCCAGCTTCAATGAGCCGGCCAGGAGCCAGACGTCCCGGAAGTCACCCGCAGCGTCGAGCAGGTGTTCTCTTGACGTGCAGGTGCCACGTTCACGGTTTGGGAAAGGTGTTGGGCGCACCGGTCTCCACAACGTATTATTGGCACAAGAAGTCAGAAGGATCAGCTCGTGTGGGATTTGTGACCAGCATAACTACAGGGTCGCAGCAGCGAAGTAGCAAAACACATGTTGCCCTGCATTCACCATGAGAAGAATCTCAAGCCTGGAAACCTGAACTTTTCTGGTCTCGAACCTTCAAAGCTGCAGGTCTCGTTTCCCAGATCCTCCAAGATGGGCACAGGAAAATGTACAGCCTGTCCTTGCGACCGCTGCACTGCCTCCTGCGCCAGGAATTGATTGCGTTTGTTTTGGGATGTCTACATGTTTTTGGATGTTTGGATGTTGATTCGTGGCTTCAGCTTTCTATGTTATAGGGCTTGAGCTCCATGGTTGCACAGTGCCAAGTTCTTACAGGGATGGTAATTGACTGAGCCACGTCTTTTGTTTGTGAGTCTCGTACCTGCTTGGATCCAGCAAGTTTTCCTCCGATTGTCCCTGAGGTCAGGGAGCTAGGAGCTGAACCAAAAACAGGCGGCAGTGACGTGGTCCTGAAATTCTTGTCCGACATCAAGACTTGGACTAGCGGTCTCAAAAAAATAGAAACAGCGTCTCATAGTGAAGTTTGCACTTTGATCGCCAACGGCAGTGGCGAGGCAGAAGCCCTTCTTTCTGGCTGACTGAAATGTTGTTGCGAGGCAACGTGCAAGCGAGAAGCTGCATTCCTTCAAGTGCTTGGAATGCTTAGCCAGGAAGCTGTGGCAAAGCTGCTAGGTCTTAGGTTTCACCACAGACGAAAACCGCCTTGGCCCGGAGGTCATGTCAGCATCATCTCTGTGATTTGTGAAACCGCCTCAATGGTCTTCTGCTTCGGCGGGGCTTGTGGAAGGCTCGGCAATCTCAGCAGCAGGCCTGGAATGCGCAGTTTGAACATGGACCTCGTGCAATGGCACGGTGCCCTGTTGGAGGGTGTGTTCCACCATGCAAGGGCACTAGCCTCAACCATCACTCACGGGGCAGTGACAGTGCCTCTTAGTGCCTCTATTTCTCCAAAGTCCGACAGTAGCTTATGTGGAAGCTCGACCCGAGAGCAGCGATGGAGGCCTTCGCACTCGATGGTGGAAGCACTTCTCAGTAGACTTTGGGGAAATCTGCTGAAGCAAAATGCTTGCGACCACCGGTTGCACGTGCAATACATGTATTCAAACCAAGCAGTACCCCGTCAGGCACATCAGCCCCTAGACAGGCTCCAGAAGGAGGCCAGTGATCATTCCTTTTGTTACCGACTGCTTGTGGCTAGTTGTAGGTCGCAAAATTGTCGTCAGTCAGCAGCACGAGACCTGGGGTGCAGGGTTGTTGCAGGTCGACGGCCTCATGCGACTGCGTGAAGAGAGTCAGAAGGCGAGCGGAGAGCACAGCTGCTTTTGGTTTGTCGCTGGGCCGGTGTTTGCGGGCAGGTTGCGGTCCTTGCGACGTGATGCAAACACATGTGTTAAACCTGTTAAACAGTTCACAGCAAGCGGGACCAGCTTCACGCCTATGCCGTGTGACAGTGCGATTGGGAAACAGCGCGCAGCAACTGAGAGTTGATCGTGAGTTTATGTCATGCGCCTTTCAGCGGGATTTGCATCCGAAGGCACTCCGGACACTGGAGACTGAGATGGAACTCCAGCATGCAAGAAGTGTTTTATCCGCGAGGTTGCTGCATCCTCGAGGTATGCGCCTGAAGCCGAAGGCTGGTTTGACGTTGTGCAGTCAAGCAGTCTGATTTTGAGGTTTCAAGTTTAGGAGTCCTTCCAATGTCGCAGGAGGTGAAGCAGCCGAGACGGACGCAAAACATGCGGTCTCCGTTGCTGAGGCGGCGGTAGTTTCAGACAGTGAAGATAGCAGAATGGCTTGAGATTCATGGCTTCTGGGAAGTAGTAGGTGCCTGACGACCAGGGGTCCAGATCGAATTTGAGAGTTCGGGGTTGTGGCTGTCGGCTGCCGTTGGGGGTCAGTCATCCTTGACCACCGCCGTTCTATCTTGCCCAACGTCTTTGGCGTTTGCGTAGGCTCTCCTGGAGGAGGAGAACAAAGAGCTGCGCGAGGCGTTTCTGCTGTGAATTTAGATGGAAAGTTGTTTCTGTCTCTTCCGGCGTTGAGTGCCTTAGAGACGATATGATCGCAGACATCCGAGCGCTCACAATAGGTCGTTTCCGTGTTGTGGGGCCATGCCATTACCAAACAACTCGTGCGGAAAATGTGAACAAGCACTGTGCCCTGTGCTTGCTTCGACTCTTTAACCAGGAGCCAAGCATCCCAGCCTGGGTCGCTAAAGACACGGTAGAGAGTCGAGCCTTGCAAGTGAACTGTGTATCACCTGGTCAGTGCTGCCATGGTACTCATCACTTAGTGTCGTTCTTCCTGCCAAGCGAGTCTTCGGATCTGCCATGCGGGAGCACGGTGAGCAAGCTGACCGAGGACTTTCACCGTCATCACCGGAAAGGCAGAGCTGAGAACCCACTAGCACGAAGTGCTGTGAAACCTGCTGGCTTGTTTCCTTGGATGGACTTACAGCTGCAGGGAGGCAAGTGAGTCTTTGTCTGTCCCAGCGAGTCGCTTGAGAACAGGAATGGCGTGTGACAGTTTGGTCGGAAGATGCTTTTTTCAATGGAAGCAGGTGAACAAATTTCTCCTTGGATGCTTCGTCTGTCGATCTGGAATCAACGGCCATTTGTGCTTCATTGCCAAGGTTGGTGAGCTTGCCTGGATACAGAAGGGTGAGATCGATGCATAGACGGTCGCGGCTTGTGATTTCCTGAACGCAGAATTCAAAGCTACCCATCAAGATGGATTTGTGGGCGATGCAATGGCATGGATGGCATCAAGACTAGGATGGAGGATGGCAAGAGGAGATCCGCTGAGACACACATCAACATTTCATGAAGAAAACAAGTACACCGTCGACCGTAAGTACGAAGCACTGGGGGCGCACGTGCGTGAGTGCAACAAATTTCAATGTAATTTCGTGCCTGCATCAAGTTCCGGCTCATGACAACACTGTGCCACCGTGCACTAGGATTGCGGGGGATTGCGGCTATGTGCAGCTACTTGCGTTAGATGCTCCAGAGTATGCAGACGCCCATTTCTGATCAAACACCGATGCTGCGCTGCCTGTTGATCCGGAAGACAAAAGGTGTTCAAATGCATTCAAGACTCAAGTGTTGATTGTCGAGCTTCTGGGAGGCTATTTAAGCTGAAGTATACATGGTCACTGAGGGTCAAGTTCTACGGTGTACTTGTTAGACGTTCGTCGTTGTTGTAGGCACATGCGATGTGAGTGTGCCTGTTATACCATGTGATCGCAGGCCCTTGCCAATCGCCGCAAGCAGTCTGTCGGTAAGGCAGGCCCTGCTTCCATAGCCCAACAGGGCTTTCCATGACGGTCGAAACATCTTTCGTAACAACTCTGGATTTTTGCAGGCAATGACTTTATGTAGTTCAACGTTTGGGCTAGCGAGACTGGGGCATGGCACCGCCCAATTCTCGGTCGTGCGGCCGCTCATCGCTGCCTCGTCACCGATGCACCAGTGTTCCAGCCGAACTGCTAGGGAACAGTTTTCCAGGATGCGTTCCGCCAAGCATGGGCAACCGCCAAGTCCATAGTTTCCACACGAGGGCTTTAAAACACCTGTCCAACAGTCCCGCTGGCAACGGAATGTGCCCCTCCGGACAAGTGATGCATCAGGTTTGGTTGGTTGGGCCTCGTGCAATGGTAGAAGGTGGCAGCACCTCAGAAAAAAGGAACCCTTCGAGCTGCTTTACAACGGTGTTTGTTATGGCGAGTCGAAATGCCAGTTTCCCGTCAAAACGCCATGTTCCGCACTCAGCATTCAATCCTGTCTTCGATTTTTGACAGACACGGGCTTCAGGACATGAAAGAAAAAACATAGAAGGCAAGTTTGTAGCAGGCAAAGCAAAGTGTTGGACCGCACGTGCTTGGAGCTGTTAGGATGAACGCTACATGTCAATCATCTATCGATTCCGGGGTTTGTGGTCATGGTTGCAGGCTGCTGGCAGCATTCAAAAGTTGTGCACAGCGGTCAGGCGTCTTTGCTCGAGAGCAAGGCGACGAGCAGCGTCTCTACCCACCGTGCGGGACCCAAGAGTCGCGAATATTCGGCATGCAAGCAAAATCTGCAACCTTACGAGCGGGACCCGTATGAGCCCAGCCAAGGCCAAGCTGGGTCTCAGTCGCATCGCAGTCCGTCTGATTAATCTTCCACCGATGCTTGACTGAAGGCGAGGCTTCGCCGGCCGCAGCCGCAGATGCCCATCACTCGGAGCACAAACGCTCGGAGCACAAACTAGCTTTGGCATGGAACTCTGTGGCCCGTTCGATTCCGATGCTGAAAGTCCAAGCTGCGAACGACTTTCATAGGCTGAGGGGGTGTCTTGCAGCGTGCTGTCAGGCGTCCTCGTGGCACCTGGTGTTGCTGCTGCAAGCCGCCATGGTCTGCCGAGCCGATTGTCAATAGGTTCAATGGCATGACCTTGGAATCCTCTGACACCCCTTAGCTAATGCAAAAGGATTCAGGCTGTCAATGCAGGACATGGTTCGCACAGAATACTTGCTAAATTCCCATGCAGCCTTGCTGGGATGGGTTGGTGTTCAGCATGCACCCCGCAATGCAAAATCTGAGCCATCTACGACGACAGTCATCACCATCCCATGATGACCAGTGCAAATCCGTGTTCTTTGCCTCCAGGTGATCGTGGGACTGGCATTGGGTGCTCTGTTTTGGACCATGCAGAGGGCTGATAGGCGGGAGGCCCAGTTTCCAACTTCAGACATACTGGAGCCCACATTTTTACCGCGCTTGATTTAAAGGAATGTTCGTCCGCAGATGCTATGGGCGACCTGGGCATGGCAAGCTGATACGAAAAGCTCGGCCGCTGTGGGTGCGCAGCAGAGACACCGTTGCCATCCGAGCACATCTGTCTGCGCTGGGATGCGCACCGTTGAACTTCCTACGGAGGCCGAATCTGAAAGTCAGCAGGCTGCACGTTGAGCTGCTTCGATTGGGGCGCATGATGCCCGTGATGTTCGGCCTGTACTCATTTCTACCAACTCTGGCCGCTGAAACTCTCGAAGCCAAGCATGTGCTCATTGGGACCGCCTCACCAGCAATCCAGTCAACAGACTCCTGTGATGATCCCGGTGTCTTTGGATGCAGGGGGAGGAGCCAACGCTGGAATTCAGCTGCGCCTGTCGGAGCACTTGAACACGCAGCCACAGCCGCAGGTATGCTTCAATGATGGACGACAGGCACCCAACTTTTTGATCACGCAGATCCCTGCACAGCAAACAACAGGCGATGCCTTGTTGCATGCGTTGATCAATCCTAGGCGCTGAGGATTATACTTGAGGACTTCACTAATATCATACTTTGCCTAGCGTTAGGGGCCTGTTAGCAGCTGTCTTAGGCTTCCTTCTTATCTTCTGCTTACACACAAGACTAATCCTCTTGCGCTGCCTGGATGCCAGATGGTTTCTTCCCGGAATTGTATGATTTCAAGGACTGTGCCGTGCACTGCAGCCATGCATAACTTTACAGAGGTTTCCTCCTTAGGGTGTACTGCTATTATCTTTATCTTTCATTGAGTCAGGCCGGCAGTCATTTTGCACGCAGTCCACAACACAATAGGCGTTGATCTACGTCGTGCTTAATTTAATTCAATTGGTACATGCATTTGCCCCACAAATTCCACACACCGTGGAAAACACGGCTGTATGCATAATTCATAATCAAACCTGCCCTTCTGTACAAAACCCTGTGACATAGACGCTCAGGCTTGAATTATTTAAAGCATCTGAGTTCTTAATTCTTAATTCGATGCTCCACCAAATTCTTGTGTGTAAACACATGTGCATGCAAAGCACAGACATAGCCGACGCCGACACATTCCAGCAGCGCGAACCAGACAAAAAGCAGACCGAGGAACCCACGTGCTGAACCCAAAGTAGCCCCACTAACAACGCTGACCCCCTTGCCCCAGGTAGAAGCAGCACATGTTGCGCTCCCTGAGAGCAAACAAACTGCTGGCTCTCACCCCATAGTGTAGCAATGTCCTTCTGAGCAGGTACCAGCGAACCCAAATTCCCCCATCTGTTTGATAAATAACGCGTGCAGCTGCTCCATGCCATTGTTAGCGCTCCGCAGTTGAATTCAAACAGTGCGACTTGGACAGGTATCGAATGACAGCGTGAGTGGATCAAGCTGGGGGTAGGAAGGCTGTCATTGTAGAAAGTCAGCGGGGGCGGGAAAACTGCCATGCTGATGCCATCTGCGATGACGGATG
>BGNK01001410.1:136243-149003 GCA_003297005.1 Symbiodinium sp. clade A Y106 | reverse complement strand
CTCCTCCCCAAGTCTTTTGATACCTCTGACGTCAGATTGTGCATACCGTCATGCTTGCTTCAGCGGCAGACCTGGGACACTTCATGTTTGATGCATAAAAGAGACCGTCCATCACTGATTTCGGAGTTTAGGGGTTCAGGGGCTTAAAGGCTCATAGTTAAAAGGTTCTGGTCGTGAGATTTAAGGTCTTGCCCCCGAAGCTCGGGAGGAATTCAGAGAGTCCAGCACACTGTAGCTTCAGGAATGCCCCGTAGCTCATAATAGGAAGCCAAGTACATGTTTGATTCCTCAGCTCAAGCCCCCTGTCCAGGAATCGGCGTGAGGATTTAGTGCTTCTAGAGCATGTGGCTGAAGGTTTGGGGTTTGAGGTTGCGCGGCAGTGTGGGGTGTTGTTGGTGTTTGGAATTTTGTGGGGTCAAGATCTATATAAGAGAGTGGTCTCGTGGGGTCAGCGGCTAATGGTTGCAAGAAGATTCATGGTCTGTCCTCGTTTTTTAGTACTGAGGGTTTAGGGTTTCTGGTTTGAGGATTAGGGACTTGTGTGTTTGCTGAGGTCCGGTGTGCGCGGTTTCGGGTTCTGGGTTCCAGGGTCCGTGACTACACTGACAATGCCGGTCATATCAACGACAGCTATTTGGGAGTGTGTTGCTCATCGTACCATCGCTGTCAGGGGTAGTTACCTGGTAGTTTCCGAAGTTTTTTTACCCTAAACCCCGAAACTTCCCCCAAAAAAGACCCCAGGGGAGCCCCTGGGACACCCTTCTACGTTCTTCCTAAAAAGAGACCCCAAAAGGGACCCCGGACCCCCAGACTCTCCCGAGCTCCCAGGTGCCGTGAAGCGCCAGCACCGGCCGATGCCCTCCTCCCGGCGCCGCGCCTCGCCTCGCGCTGGGAGCGGGCGCCGGGAGCTCGGAGAGCGAGACCTATACTATCTGTTGGGGGTTCCTTGTGATGATGATGGTATAATGGGCCCCGAAAGCCTATTCTAATTATTAAGGCCCCTATCTTAGGGTGGTTGCTTTAAGGGTTCTTTCAAGGAGGGTCCCTTTAAGGGTTTCTACAGAGCTTCAGGGTTGCCATGGTTGCTATAGGGGTTAGGGGTTCCTCTAAGGGGAAACCTATTACAGACCCCTAGAGTAATCTTAAAGGGACCCCATTGCAGAACCCTATAAAGCTTTGAAGGGATTCCCAGAGGGTCACTGTTAGGGGTTCCTTTCAGGCTCGTTCCTTTAAGGCTTCCTTTAAGGGGTTTCTATCTAGGGCTTAAGGGTTGCTCTGGGGGTTCGGGGTTACGGCAAGGGCACTAAAGGGTTTCATGGTTTTTGTGGTTTGGGGGGTTTCGGGCTTATCAGTTGTTGAGGGAGGGGCCCGACACATGGGGTGTCGATGTTTGGAGTCCTGCTTTGACGCTTTCGTGTTTGGGAAGTCGCTACGGGCTCCCATCTTGAAGCGAGCTCGTTGGCAACGAACTTGCGAACTTATGAACCCCGTCCCCCGCCCCCCGCCGTGAGCGCCAAAGGCATAGACTCCGTCCGGGCTCCAAGGAAGGACCGAAAACTTCTAAGCCCCAACCCCCAAAGCCAAAACCCTAAACTCTACAATGACTCAAAGCTAAGATCTTTGACAATCGCCGACTCACATTGAGGTTTTTAGCAACAGCCTGGAAACCAAGCCCATCCGTAAACCCAAAACCCGAAGCCGAAATCCTGAGCCTTCAAAGGCGACCTCTTCTATCTCCAAACCCTGAACCTTCGATGCTCCAAACTGTTCAAAACATCTGAAACCCCCAAACCTTGGAGCCGCAACTGGGAGTTTCCAAAAATTAGGGGTACCTTATTGTGGGGGTCCTTATAATAAGGATCCTACTATTTAGGGTGCTATATTAGGGTCCCCTATTTTCGGAAACTCCCAAATCCCAAAGTTCTAGAGCATAAGCATCCGCCGTAACCCACCAAACGAAACGGAGCTCTAGACCATTGTTTTCATCTTTCGATGCGTGAACGTCCGATTTAGGTCTGGCTGCGGACGTCGGCGCCAGGGCCTCATACCTTATGGGGCTTTTGTGAACCTTTCGGATTTGCGGTTTAGGGATTTGAGAGATGGCCTTCGAGGCGTTTTAGAGTTTTTGTACTACCTGGCTTTCTCTGAAGCCGTTCGGGGTTCACGGGCACGCATGAAGGTTTTATCCCACACCCCGCAAAAACTCTAATCCCAAATCCCAAACCCTAACCCGAAAATCGAAGCTCGAGGTGAGCCATCGCAGCGATCAATCCTAAAAGCCATAATCCCCTTGTGAGGCCCTTGTGGAATCCTTTGGAACGCTCATAAAATCCTTGCCGCACCTGTACAACCCTCCATCAACAAAATGTGATAAGACCACCCATCACCCCCTTTATCAAATAACATCCCCTCTCAAGCCCTATAAAACACTCTGTAAAGTCATATAGCGCCTTTGCGCAACCACTACTATGTAGAACAAAAATATCAGAAAGTTTTCCGCAACCTTTTAAGCGCCGTGGAAATAATTCCTTTAAAACCCTGGAAAATCGAACCACACCCAAAGCGATGCAGAACCCCTATGAGATCTTACAAGACCTATAAGATACAAAACCACACCCGCCCCTTTTTCGGATCCTTACGAACCCTCTGTAGCCACAACCCTGAATTCTTATAGCCTTAAAGACAGCCTTACAATATCCTCAACCGTAAACCCTTATAGAAACCCTTGCAGCACCCTAAACTCTAAGACCTAAAGCCTAAACCCTCACAGAACCTTACTATCCTAAACCCTACTAGTATGAAGAATCACCAATGTTCTTCCTCAAGGTTCCTTAATGTGACTATACGATATGCCCCCAAGACCCTATTCTACTGATTCAGGCCCCTACCATTGTTTTCCATCCTTAGTTTATAGGATCAAAAGCATACAGTTGGTTAAACCAAAAGAAGGAACTTAAAATAACTACAATGGAGACTACAAGCAGTACCAGCTAGTACCATTGTTATTCTAATTATTTAGACACAAAACCATCCAGATCCCTCAACCCTGCCAGTACGAATAATTGCATCCGGAGGACTTCCGTGGCTACCAGGCCAGGATCGAGCGGCGGATCTCCGGCGCCCTGAGGCCCCAGAGCCGGGGGTTCCTTTCGGGGCATATAACTTTGTTTTGGAGGGGAAGGGTTTAGGGTTTAGGGGAGGGTGGTGGCGGGTGGGGGGGAGGGGTGCGGCATGTCAATAATATTTTTCATGTGTTTTAGCATGTATGTTTTTTCAATCGCTGGTTCTGTGGGTTTTTGGAGGGGTTGCGTTGGGCTTCTTGTTTCGTGTTTCTGCGAGGGGTCTGTAAGGATTCGATAGCGTGTTGTTCCTGTGTTTTCATACTTTAAACAGGAGTGTAGTGGTTTAGTTCAGGGTTCAGGATTCAGTTTTGTTATCTGGGTGTTGGAATTCGCGGGATTAGGGTTGTTTGTTTATGTTGGGGGGAGGGTGTTGCTTTTCTTTTTGTCGGGGTGTCGGGATTCAAGTTTTAGGGTTGCTATTATTAGGTTTATTGTTGCGTGATTACTACTGGCTACTATTACTATACTTTTTAAACATATTGTTATTATCAGTAATTATTATTATTAGTAGTAGTAGTAGTAGTAGTAGTAGTAGTAGCAGTAGTAGTAGTAGGAGCAGCAGCGGGAGGAGAAGGAAGAGGGGGCGCAGGAGGGGAGTCGTAGTAGTAGTAGTAGTAGCAGTAGTAGTAGTAGTAGTAGTAGTAGGAGCAGCAGCAGGGGGAGGAGAAGGAAGAGGGGGCGCAGCAGGGGAGTCGTAGTGGTAGTGGTAGTAGTAGTAGTAGTAGTAGTAGTAGTAGGAGTCTCAGCAGATAGCGTGAGCTTTGAAGGTCTTGGACTGGGAATGGCGTCCTAGGACTTCCTCACTACCTTAGTTACGCTTACAGAAGAGAACCAATTACGAAGGTCCAAAGATTGGTGCCAAAGGAGGCAATCCTCGGTAAGCTAATACATGCCCCCTAGTTGATTTGCACGGAGCTGCACCAAGAGAGTCAGTCTCCCATCCGCCCAGGGGTCATCATGCTCTGCGTTCAGAGCACTCCCACACGCCCGAGGTTTCTGGGCGCCATCAAGAGGGCTGAAGCATTAAGGGCTCTGAAGGCTTGGGATAGAGCCTTTCTTTGCAAGTTTCTGCTGCGGTTTGACCATTTCAAGTTCAATCTTGTATAATATGACCCCCCGTTGCTGTCGGTAAGATTGTCTGAGCTTCATCTGTCCGTAGGCATAGTCGTTCGAGTTGTAACTTACCAGGCACTGGAACGTGATGTTTGTAGGACGAGCCCTGCACGGTGGGTCTTTTTCAACAAAGTTTCCCTTACACAAGACTTCCGTTTCTGTACAAACCTTCCTGCAGCCGTGCTTGCAACACAGCAGCTGTAACACTAACGGCGAACTGGAGCAAGATGAAACGCACCTATCCAGAACCCATGCTAAGCCCCACCAAACCCTATCTATATAAATAAATAAATAAATATATATATATATCTATGTATATATATCCCAAGCCCTCTTAGCCCGGAAAGAAAGTGTCCGCTGTAGTATAGAAGCCTCAGTGAATCGAAATCCACGGGGGCCAGAGAACCCCCAACTCTAATGCCGGTCAGCCTAATAACAGTACTTCTTGAAAGTCTATACATACATATATATATATATATGTATTTATATATATATATATATGTATTTATATATACAAAAACACACATATATATATAATATAGATATGAATGTATAAATATATAAATATATAAATATATAAATATATAAATATATAAATATATAAATATACAAATATACAAATATATATATATATATATATATATCAATCTAACTAGCAAGGCCCCTATATCACTTGTAAAGGGGCCACCAGCCACCTCGCCGGATGCCACCGCACGCGCGGTTTCTGCCCGGGAGCCCGGGGATCACGCTAGTGTGCTTCGTGGAGGGTGCCCGTAGCCCGGAGGTTGGATTCAATGTACCCCGCATCCAATTCTGATGAGTGGTGGGTACACGCAGCAGCACGAGTGCGGTAGTAGTAGTAGTAGTAGTAGTAGTAGTAGTAGGAGGAGGAGGAGGAGGAGGAGGAGGAGTAGGAGTAGGAGTAGGAGTAGGAGTAGTGGCAGCAGCAGTAGCAGCAGCAGCAGTAGCAGTAGCAGCAGCAGCAGCTGCTTCCCCAGGAGTAAGAAGTAGCAGTACCCGTAGCAGTGGCAGTAAGTAAAGGTAACAATGATGGCAGCACTTGTGATGATCACGTCTGGTCATGAAGAGAGCAAACCTTCCGTCCTCCTGGGCAAAAACCCTCGCACACTTAGCCCTGAAACGGAAGCCTTGAAGCTAAAACTCGTAACCCCAAACCCTTGGCTCCAAGCCTTATAGAAACCCTAGAAGCAGCCTTTGTAGAAGCCTTCTGAAGCTCTTAAACCCTAAACCCTAAAGCGCCCTAAAGCCGAAGCCCAAGGCCCTCAACCGGAAACCCGAAGCGAACTAATCCGAAGCCCCTCCAACTTCTGAGCCCAGGTGGACAAATACACGTTTCACGAGGCCTACTCGCGGCACCTGCGACAGGCGGAGGACTTCAGCCTACAGAGTTCTACTATTACTCTCATTGCTATTGTTACTATTGTTACTAATATTACTATTGTTTCTGTTGCTAGTATTGTTACCCTTATTACTATTATCACTATTGTCACCACTATTAGTATCATTACCATTGTTACTACTCTCAGTCACTATGATTACTATTGCTACTGTGATTACTGTTATTATCTACGGGAAAAGAAGGAACTCCGCAAGACTGGAGCAATGCTTTCGGTAGGATGTGGGCTCGAAGTTAGTGTCACGCTGTAGGGACGGCATTGATATTTCATGTCCAATGTTGAGTTTAGGGTTTAGGGTATATGTGTTTAGACTGCTAGGGTACGGAGAAATTAGAGGGTCAAGTTTTCTGGGGTAGCAGCGGCAAAGGCAATATTTACAAGAAGAACGACAGCAGTACTACATAATTGGCCATTCTTGAGAATACCGGCTTGAGTACCGATCAACAGGCGCTTGCAGCCATCATCACATGCATGAAGAGGTTTAGGGGTGTGCAGGAGTTGCTAGCGGACCGTAGTGTAGAGCCTAAGTGGGATCCAAAACCATGATGAGGAGTGATCAAACCCCTAAGCCCCTAAAGCCCCTAAACCCCTGAATCCCTATGCCCTGAAGCCCCGAAACCGTAAAACCCCACATCCCTAAGCCCCTAAAGCCCCTAAAGCCCCTGAAGCCCCTAAACCGTAAACCCCACATCCCTAAGCCCTAAGCTGCTGATGAGAAAGGGGCTATTGCACTTTAAAAAAATATGTCCTAAGTTCTCTCGAGAGCCAGGAGTGGCCGCAGACGAAATTTTTCCTGCAGCGGGAGATCGAGGCAAGGAAATCAGGGTTTTACAGGGTTTAAGGTTCCTTTAACGGGATCCATAAGGGTTCTATAAGGGATCTATTTTTATATGAGGTTTAGGGAGGCAAGGAAATCACATCCCCTTGCGGAGAGTTTGGCATTGTTTGAAAGAAGGGCTCCTTTAAGGGATCTAGAAGTCACAAGGGTTCTATAAGGGATTCATAAGGGTTCCCATGCCAGTATAAGGGGTTTGGAGTTTAAGGATTCGGTTAAGGGTTTTGGGGCTCGGATTAGAGTGTTTGGCGTTCTTTAAGGGTTCCGTTCAGGGTTCTATACAGGCTACGATCGTGGATACCACATATTACGTCTTCTTGAGCTGCTGTCAGGGGTTTAGGTTTTTTGTTTTTTGGTGTGTCTTCTTGTTTCGGGTTCAGGGTTTTGGGGTGCCGGGGTTGGGGTCGAGGGTCACTTTTCAGTTGAAGCCTAGTGTTACAGTACTTTTCGTGTCGTTTTCCTCTTCTCCTGCCTGAGTATGGCATGCATCGAAGGGTCCCAGTCGCAAGCAGAGTTGTCTAGGGCTCGGAACAGTTCCAAATGTCATTCCTTAGGGTTCCTTACCATGCTTCTGCTATGACATACCCCGAAACCCCTCTTCAAGTTATTCAGGCCCCCTTTTAAATGGGTTGTTCTTCCTGTTTGCCAGTTTTCTGCGGACAGTCTGGGGAGGGGAGCTTCCCCCAAGCCCTCGGCCCTGGGTCGTCCGAGAAAGTCTGAAGGCCCAGAGCCCTTCAAAAGAGGATTCACGATAAACATGGGCCTGGACCCTAAACCCCTATCTCCAAATCCATCCCCGCCGGACCCTACATCCCTAAAACCCAGAACCCTATGCCCTAAACCCCCTTTTTCATACCCCAAACCCTCAAATTCTTGAACCTCTAAGCCTTCATCCCTAACTTCTATATCGTACCTTCGCCGGAGCCTTCGTAGAGCCCTGACAGAAACCCTCATCGTATCCCGAATCCTAAACCCTGAACCTCTCAGCTCTCACTCTCACGGCTCCAGGACAAAGAGACTTAGAAAGAGGCGGATTGGTATAGAACCCTTCTAGAACCCCTAACGGAACCCCTTATAGAACCCTATACTACCCTTGAAAGGGGACCTTATTCTAGGACCCTTACTAGTCACCCTTCAAGCATCCCTTACAGATCTCTTACAGGACCCGTTAAAACGGTTGATGATATAATTGCAATACCTTAAGGACCCTAAACTATGGGAATTATGGTATACTTCTTATTATGGGTAATGCAGGATTTACATCATCAACCCTAAACCCTAAACCCCTTTAGATCCCTTAAAGGAAGCCCCTAAAGGTACCCTTATAGTAGATCCCTTTAAAGGAACCCCACAGGATTTCCCGAAACGGCCCTCTAGAAATTTGGCCTCGATTCGATTCGCCTTGTGAAGGCTCGGAGCCAGCGGATTTCCGCCAACTGGTGCCTTTGGCTTAAAGGAGGGCTTTTTAATAATTACCTATACTATTTTGGGGGGTTCCAGATGATGAAAGTTAAAACCCTAGTCTAACTATGAACGTCCCTATATTGAGTTTTTTTGGGGTTGTAGGGGCTTTTAAAGGGGTTTAGGGGTTTTAGGGGCTTAAGTTGAGGCTTTGAGGGTTTAAGGGCTGAGGGGCTCAAGGGTTGCGGGTTTAGGGTTTAAGGGTTTAGGGTTTAGGGTTTTGGGGTTTTAGGGTTTAGGGGTTTAGGGTTTTAGGGTTTCGGGTTTAGGGTTTAAGGGTTTGGCTTGTTCGGTGTAAGGCCTCGGGGTTTAAGTTTTACGGTGCCGCTGCACGGGTTTAGGGTTTAAGTTTTGCAATGCTTTCGGCGTGTATCGCAGTTTGTGGTCTGAGGTTTTGAGTTTTTCGGGGTAGTGTGTTTTTTCAGATTTCATGGCTGTTTGTTCCTTCAATCCTCAGCACTAACCTCCTGGTTGTGCAGAGGGGTGTTTCTGTGGAGTAATATAGAAGCCTAAACAATTGCCAGTACTAGTTTGGGGGCTCCTTATTATAATTACAGTACAATGGGCCCCAAAACTCTATTCTAGTTATTAGGACCCCTACAGTATGACTGTCTTTGTGTGGCATCTGTCGCCTCTTTTTCCCAAAAGTCTTAGACCGACGGCCGCAGACGCCGTGTTGTGCCCAAACCCAACGCTATCCAAAGCCCTCGCAGACAGCTATATAACGATTTTATGCACTCCTAAAGCCAAATCTTGAGGTCTGTCTATCTAGTATCTTTCCTCATAGTCCGACTCCAAGTCTACCCTACCACAATTTCTCAGACCTCGTTCTTAAACCAAAAGTTCAAAAACCTCAAGGCCTACCGCCACAACTGCATCCAGATGCTAGGTCGGAGCTAAGCAGCAACCCCCGCCGGAGCCTTGAGCCCTCGACACGAACTAAGCCCTGCACACGTAAACCCGGAACCCTGCATTCCGAACCGCAAACTCCTGAGGCCCTACAGTCCTGAACCGTAACTCCATGCTACATGTAACCCCTAGAATAACCCTTGCCGGAACCCTGAGCCCCTTTCAGCAATCCGTGCAGCCGGCCTTATAGTAGTCTTTCTAGTAACCCTCATCCCTAACCCTAGTCCAAGAACCCAAACTCTTAAAGCCTTAAGCCGCAAACGCCCCAGCGACCCCAGGCCCCCAAAAGCCAAAGCTTTAAGCCCTTCACCCTTAAAGCCTTTAAGCCCTAAGCCCCGAAAAGCCCTAAAGCCAGCGATCCGCAAACCGCCAGGCACCAGTGGCAACAGCGAGCCGAAGCCACGGCTGCAGGGCACCGAGAAATTATAACAGAGCTCGGGGGTACATTGCAGTCTATAAGATATACCCGAGGGTGCTTGGATCCTGTGCAGCGGCGGTGAAATGGCCACCACGCAGTGTTTCCAGGTTCTCGACTGCAAAAACGCGCTGAGAGGCGTTTTTGAGGCGCTTGTGAGGCCCCATCGGCCTCCAATCAAATGTAGGGTTCTGAATATGAGTAATAGTATGCAATCTGATAGTAAACCCTTATATGATATACAACCCTTGAAAAGGAACCCGCGGGTGGTATTCGAAGATATCCGAAGTCCTCCTCGTCTCCAGCCCTGAGTCGAGACGAACCCTGGGGTTCCTTCTAAGGAAATCCTGTGAGGCTTCCTTTAGGGTTTAGGGTTTAGGGTTTGGGGTCCCTTTAACCCTAGGGATCTCAGGACTCATATATTAAGGCTTTTGGGCCCAAAGACCATACTTTCTAAGGCTTTTGGGCTGTTTTGATGCCCAGGGGAAGGGTTCCTGCAAAGCTCAGAGGGAAGGATATCCGTGGTTTAGGGTTTGAGGGTTCCTTTAGGGGTTCTTCGTACTAGAGGGGTTCCGATAGCGGGTACTATAGAGTTAGTCAGTATAAGGGTTACGGGGCTATTCTAAGTGCCTACACCCTGAACCCTACATCTCACAACCGTCCTGAGGTTGTCGGGAGCGACAAGGAGATGCCGTTTCCAGCGTCCGGGGTGGAAGGGGAAGGGGCAGGGGCTTGCGGCGATGCAGAGTTTGAGGAGCTCTAGCTGTGTTTGGGGATGCTTCATTAGGGTTTAGGGGTTCAGGGTTTTCGGGTTTAGGGGTTTAGGGTTCAGGGTTGAAGGGGTCCTTCAAGTCTGGAAGGCTTTCAGCAGGTCTTTTGGCAAGGGCAAGGGCATCAGATTTTCTTTGGAGTTTGAGGCTTGCCCAGAGGGTCTGGGATCCTCCTGGCCATAGAACTCACGGGTTTAGGGTGTAGGGCTTAGGGCTTTGGGTTTAGGGTGTAGGGCTTCGGGCTTCGGGTTTAGGGTTTAAGGTTTAAGGTTTAGGGTAACGGGACCTTTGATTCCCTCGAATTTGCCACCTTCCTCTCAGGCCCTAAACCCTGCTGTACCGTAAACCCTAAAGCCTGCAAAACCTTGCCTTTGCCGAAATTCTAAACCACCAGCCCTAAAATGCTCCAGAGCCAGAAAAGCCTAAACACCAAGGCTTTTAACGCCTGTCAAGCACTTCGTAACTCCTGTCGTAGCCCTTACAGTATCTCTGAGCCGTTGTGGCTCCGAGCTTGGGGTGACCTTGCCCCAGTGTTTCTTTAAGCTATAAGTGTTTGTGGTTCGCGAAATCACACTGATGGTTGTTTTGATGCGTTCGGGCGGTGATAGTGAGAATCCTCTGCACGAGGGAAGGCTGATTTGGGTAAAGTTTTTTCAGCTTCGTTATGCATTTTACCGGAAGCTTCGGTATAGCCATGGGCTGCAGCAGAGGTAGCTGCGAGATGAGTCTCCTTCGCTTTGCCGTTATCCTTGCCTCAGTCGCGTGCGGCGCGAGCCAGGGCACCGTGAGCTCGGAGTGCCAGGAGAAGCCGCATCTCGAGGATTTTTCCAAGCCCATCACTGAAGTTCTCTACGAGCACCCAGGGGAGGATGCCTGGTGCATCATGTCCGATCTGGAGGTTGGGTGACTAGGGCCCAGGGTTTAGGTTGAGGGCCGAAGGTTTTGGGTGCGGGGTTTAGGGTTTAGGGCTTAAGGTTTTTGGGTTTAGGGTTGAGGGTTTTGGGTTCAGGCTTTAGGGTTTAAGCTTTCAACGCAAGACTACTCTTCGGCTCTCTGAACGTGGGGAATGGCGTCAGTTGCGTCGGATTTGCACAGACCTCAGTTTGTTGTTCTATTGGAGGCGGTGCGATTGCTTACAGAGACAACAGCCCTAGGTTCCATGCATTGTGCGCTGATTGCATTGTTGTCTTCGTAGGTGGCCTGAATCGATAGAGTTGCATTCATTGCCAACAAATGGGAGTTTCCGAAAATAGGGGATCCTCATATAGCACCCTAAGTAGTAGGATCCTTATTATAAGGACCCCACAATAAGGTACCCCTAATTTTAGGAAACTCCCAAATAGCCTTCAGACAGAAGGGGCCCTGAAACCAGGCACATTGGCTGGCTCTTCAGTAATTTCAGCACTTCGGATTGCAGTCCGACCTAGGACCAGGCAGTGGCGTAGCATCTCTGTGTACTATTACCATTGTTATTATCATTATGATTATGATTGTTATCATTTTTATTTTTCTGAATATACTGATGATGGTAATTACTATTGTTATTCAGGTTAGTTATTTTAATTGGTATTGCTTTTAGTATTTGTCTGACTATGACTTCCAAGGCGGAACCTCTCGATTCTGATATCTTATCTGCTGACCATCCTGCATCCGTGACTGTACCCCTCGATCCTAACTTAGGACTTGCAGCCCAAATCAGAAATCTTGCTTGGTAAGCTCCGAATGAAAATACCTGTGCCCCCACAGCCATAGCCTGAAATTCTTTGGGGCATGCATCAGCATGGAACTATCTCCTACTACACAGTGCCCCGCAACATTTCTTCCTTGGCCCTACACCCTTAACTCTAAACGCCCTAAGCTCTAAACGCTAACCCCAACTGCCCTAAACCCTAAATGCACGAAGACCCATTACATGCCCTAATCCCTCATGCCTTCAGCCTTAAATGCACTAAGCCCTAAACCCTAAACCCTAACTGCCCTAGACCTTTAACCCTAAACCCAAAACCCTAAACCCAAAACCCTAAACCCAAAACCCTAACTGCCCTAAACCCCAAAGCCCTTGGAGGCCCCCGGCTTCCGCATGGCCTGCGCCATGGCGCGGAAGCACAAGCGCATCCGCAGCTTCGCAGAGCCCTGCCTGGGTTTCGGCTGCTGCTGTCAGTAGTAGTAGTAGTAGTGGTAGTAGTAGTAGTAGCAGTAGTAGCAGTAGTAGTAGTAGGAGTAGGAGTAAGCACCCCGGCTCAGCTGTGTCCCAATAGCAGACACATTCTTGCTTGACTAGCTCTGCGTAGATGCCATGGAATGCAGAATCCCGTCGCTCGGCATTCAGGGGTATTCTGCTCTACTCTTATGTGCGCTGTTGGCGACCTTGCAAAGGATAAGCAACGGGGACCTCCTCTGCTCCTGTAAGGGGTCGTGCCGACGGAGCTTTGATGCAATGGTCCAGTTGGAGCCACTCTGCGGCCCCTCTGTGAACTACAGCCACATTTTCTTNCTCTGCTCCTGTAAGGGGTCGTGCCGACGGAGCTTTGATGCAATGGTCCAGTTGGAGCCACTCTGCGGCCCCTCTGTGAACTACAGCCACATTTTCTTACTCAGCTGGCAGACTCTGAAAACGACAAAGAGAGGGCTGCGGCTACAGAGCACCTTGCAAAGGATAAGCAACGGGGACCTCTGCTCTAGCATGGGGACGTGCCGACGGAGCTTTGATGCAACGG
>BGNK01001410.1:0-135100 GCA_003297005.1 Symbiodinium sp. clade A Y106 | reverse complement strand
ACCAGCCGTGTTAGCACACGATGCATTGCGTCGTTTGTGCTCCGTGATGACTTTGGCAGTATGAGCATTTTTGGTTATCTAATTGTACATTTGTTGATTGTACAGTTGGTATCCACCGTGCGCATACCTAGTCAGTAAGAGCGAGAACGCTGGGTCTTGCAAATGCGGTGGGTAGGCCTCGAGTTTGCAGCTATTCGTAGCGGAACTCGACCTTGTCCATGTGGTTTAGTGCTCTCGAAGCACCGGTGCAATGCACTGCCACTAGCCTGAGCGCCAAGCTGAGCAACNTAGCGGAACTCGACCTTGTCCATGTGGTTTAGTGCTCTCGAAGCACCGGTGCAATGCACTGCCACTAGCCTGAGCGCCAAGCTGAGCAACCGGCTGCGATTGGAATGAAATAGTAGTAGGAGTAGGGCTACCCTGTTTGCCGTGGTTTTGGGCTCGGCTCAATACTCAGATCAGAGGTGCGGTCTCCCCGGACACTGTCTGCAAAATTGTTGGCACTAGTAACCTTACTTGCACTTCTTTCAGCACTGTGTTTGTGTCCATGCTCACAATTGGTCAAGGCCCTGTACTGCACCATGATCCTCAGCATCAACCGCACCAACCCCAATGCACAGACCATCCGCAACGACGCCTTCCCGAAAAACAGCTTATGCAGGCTGTTTGGTCATGTTTTGAGAGCAACCCCGAGCAACCCTGAAAGGAAATGTGTTTTTTGCAGGGCCTTTTGTGTACAGAGCTGAGACAGTCGAAGCTGGTATTAGACTTGGCCGTCCCAGAGTACGTTGGCCGGAGCTGTATGCTGAACACTCGTTTTATTGGCTCAGCCATACTCCACAAGCCCAGCCACAACCTGCAAGCCTTGTCTAGTCCCCACTCTACTTTCCTCTTTTGCATAAAAAAGTTCGCGGGACTGCCAACGTCCAATAAGCTCTTTGGTGCTAACTCCTTTCTCCCGTGCTCCTCACAGGGAGATTGTGCGAGTGTGGAATCGAGCTTGCATAAGGGCCGCCCAACAGCTGTTCTTTTTCGATGTACAAGTACGATGATTGAAATTGGCTACCCATACGCATTCTGGAACAGGGTGTTTTAATGTGTCTTCAATCAACTTTGATACCAAGAAGCTGCAAGCTTCGGAACAAACCCAGATAGCGGTGCCAACACCTGGGTGCCATCATGCTGCTGTAGTACCAAAGTCAGTTCGCTTCTCAACGCCACGTTGGTTATGCCTAGAAACTTGAAACATCTTGAGTCCGGAGGCTGTTGTGCATTTATCCTAAGCCAGGACCTTTCAATCCAAAGTCTTATACAATAAAATAGGGGCCCAAATAATCACCAATAGTATTTTGGGGGGTTCCTTATTATATTTATAGTATGATGGGCCCCAAAACCCTATTCTAACTATCAAGGCCCCTATAGTGTCCCTGGCAAAGCGCAGATCGAAGCCCTTGAGCCGGATTTCTTGGCCCGACTCAGGCGTACGAAAACCGGAGAATTTCATGGGAAGGAAGAAGCGATCCAGTAGGGGAGGGTGAGGACCGTCTGGGAGTTGTGTTCTTTGCTTGCTCCGATTGCATTTTCAGTTGTTCCCGCTTTCGGAGATCAGGGGTGGACCTGGGGCCTTAAACTGCTACACGTACAAGCCACGAAGGGTTTCGAACGTGTCCTGAGCGTTGGAACTTGATTAAGAAACCCTGTCCTACAACTCAACATATCAGGATTCATATAAGTAACTAATAGGGAGCCAGGGTTTCTTAATGAGGTTCCTGCGTTAACCACTCCCCTGCAAGGGCTTCAGCCTTGAGACGCAGAAGAAGGTTGTCCTCCCTGGCGGCTCCTCATTGATGGTGCGAGACTATATTGACATTTGGTGCGTAGTCAACGGGTATTACAACGTTTCGCGCGCGCCAGCCTTGGACGACTACGAGTACTTGACTCACGTGTCTGCGAACTTGTGCTTCTTGTCAAAGCAGAGAGTGCCTGACTACAACAGCTTGTCTCTCAACGATTTGCTCCTCCATTATCTACCGCACGTCAACTACATCAACAAGAAGCTGATGAGTGAGAAGCCAGTGGTGCACTTGAACCAGACAGATGTAGATTTGATGTATCGTTGGGCCGGAGTACAATGCCGTATGGACAACGACCATGGGGGCACCTCAGAGCTCAAACAAGCGCAACTTTCATCTTTCGCTCTTTCTGAATTGTCGAGCCGTAAGCGTGTCGAAGTTTCTGCAAGTGGTATTCCCTAAACCCTAAACCCCCCTAAACCCAAACAGGGAACTGCCCAGATCCGACCAGCCTTGCAATTCAGGCAACTGCGATGTGGGTTATTGTGCCTATCGGGGATGCCTCGATGCAGATGGCATGACCGTAAAGCATACCGACAAAGGAGAATGCCCTCCAGTCTGAGGCGAGGCTTCAGCTGACATGCCTCACGTGGCTGGTTTTTGAAGCGGTTTTGTGGGAGTGTTTACCGCCGCGCCACAAGAGCCGGCGTTGGCCGAAGTGAAAGGCAGCTCGTTTGTGCTAAGCTTGTGCGGTTCTTGTTGAGAAAGTTAGTTTAAGTTACTATAATGTGGAAGCCTTGCTATTTGCTGTAGATTCTTGCTATTGTATCTTGAACTAAGTTCCTTAGCAAGATCCCAGCTTGCAGTATCTGTTTTTGGCGTTGATGACCAAAGGTCCCAGGTTGGCTTCGGTTTGGATTGACACGGGCTCATGTTTCTCTCTGAACGCGCCGTCTTCGGATCCATGTTGCACAGCGTCCGCGAATCGCAAGAGCTTCAAAGCTGCACCCGAAACCGACCCGAAAACCCTAAACCCCAAAGACAAAAGTTCTAAACCGCAAAACCCTACACTCCAAAATCCGACAACCTATTCCTTAACAACTTTGTCCGAAACCTCTATATTATTCCCCAAAGCTAATTATGGCTAATGTACCCCCAAACCCTATTCAAGTTAAAAAGCTTTGTCGGAAACCTCGAGGACCCGTCCCGGCCTTGGAGAAAGCTCATCGTCGCTGGGGGCCTTGGAGGGTTCACAAGGCTTCGGGTTTAGGCCTTAGGGTTCCTTTAAGGGATCTACTATAACGGTTTAGGGTTCCTTTTAAGGGATCTACTATAAGGGTTACTATACGGGTACTATAGGGTTTAGGATTTAGGGTCTAGGTCGCTGAGTTTCTTTAACTTTCCTACGCGTCGAGGTCTGTTCTATGAAAATATACCCTTATAGTTCCTATATTATAACTCCGTGATAACATATCCTTGTAGTCCCTGTATCACTCCATGATAGTATACCTTTGGTTCTGTGACAATCACACTATGATAAGAGACCGCCATACCAACTGTGTTCCGCCAAGCTCCCTGGGCTTGGAAAAATGCTTTGCCTGGGTCTTATCAAGGGTACATTAGCATAGAATGATATAGGGACTTTAAGATGCACTGTTCGCTTGGCTTTTTTTCTCAGTGTTCGAGGGTTGTTTTGGATGCTATATAGTGACCTGAAGAACTGATAACAGTATTCCGCAGGGATCCAGAACACAAGGGAATAGAACTTACATCACAAAACTTACTTCTGATTATTGTTGAGGTCTCCTTGCGATACAACCCCTCGAGAAACCCTTACAGAACCCTTGAAGGAACACCTTTGTGCCCCTACGAGGCTCTGCATAAAAGCCCTATGAACCCCGCATAAAGCTTTCATAAACCACTATCTAACCCTACAAAACCCTCATAAACCACAACAGCCTGAAAAGCCCCATGATAACACCCCAAAAACTTTTTTTGATCGCTTCGAGATCCCCAAAGATCCCTAGCTTGTCTCACTAATCCCTTCAAGTGTAGGGCTAGGGGTCCGGAGCCTGCCCAATTCAACCAACAAAGGGGTCTGACCAGTTGCCAGAGGGTTTCGTGGTATGGAAGAGTATAAGTATATGTGGTCTCTTAGGGGGATATTCTTGCTTCCCTAGGTTTGCGCAAAGCTTCCCTTCACGCTCATCTGGAACGAGGAGGGGCTCATGCGGAAGTTGTTTTCTGCTGTTCCCGTGATTGGTGGTGATCAGCTCATAGTCAGTGACTGTGAAATAGGCAGTATATGCCTTAGAGCTACCGTGACGACGGCAACGACGTTGAATGCTCCGACTAGTACTGTTGGCAGTACCACTGTCGTCACTACTCGGGTGTGTAGCAGCAGCGGACGATCTTGAGTTTCTTGGTGCCTCCCATCGTTCGCCTGGAGTCCACAGGTGTCCTCGAGACAGCTGTCATTTTTCCATTGCTGTTTTGTGGTTTAGGTGCAGTGCTTCTTCAGCTTTCTCTCCCCTTGTTCAGCGCCCATAGTCGCTGTTGCATTCTGTCACTTTTCAGCGGCAGGCTCTTCCCAAAAGCCACAGTTTTAGTGGTGCCTTGCTCTTTGTTTCAGTTCTCCCCCAACTCTAAACCCTAAATCCAACACCCACAACTCCAAACCGCGAAAGTTTAGACGCCAAGCCCTGAACCCCGAAACCTAGAGCCCCGAAATTCGAAACCCCAAACCCAGAACCGTGAACCCTAACCACCCCAATCCCCAAGCCCCGAAATCCTGCACCTCTAAAAAACCCTCCAAGCCTTAAACCCTGCAACTCCGACCGAGAGCCCCTGATCCCGAAAAACCGTGTACCCTAAAAAACCCCAAGCTTTCAAAACCTTAGGATGGGTTTAGGGTTTAGGGGGTTTACTTTTTTTCACCCTCATAGCAAACTGTTCAGACAACCCTTGTAGAGAGGCAGAGCTAAACCTTTAAATCACTTTTATATCCACCCCCAAGCCCCAAATTCCCAAGATCCCAAATCCCAAGATCCCCCAAACTTCAAACCTCTATACCCCTTAAGCCCCGAACTTCTAGACCCCTTCAACCCGTAACCCTAAACCCCAGGTCCCTGTAATATACCCCCCAAACGCCCAAACCCCTAAACTCCAGACCCCAAACCCTAAACTCCTCCTGGCCTAAGCCGGGCCTTGTGTAAGCTCAGACGATGGGACAGACATAAACAGGAGCCCTAAGAAACACACCCAACCCCAAACCCTAACCCCCCAAACCCTAAACCCTAAACCCTAAACCTTCCCCCCCAAACCCCCAACCCCTACAACCTCAAACCCCCATTCCCCCCCAGACTCCTAAACCGTAGACCCTACAAACCCCCGAAACCCCCATAAACTCCAAACCTTAAACCTTAAACCCTAAACCCCAAACCCCCAAACCCTACAACCCGCCAAACCCCTGAACCCCCCAAACCCCAAACCCCCTAAACCCCCCTAAACCCTAAACCCCAACCCCCCAACCCCCCAAAAGGAACCCCCAAACCCCTAAAACCCCCAAAACCCCCCAAACCCTTAAAACGACGTCAGAGGACAAAGGCGTCATCCGCCTCGAGCGAGACGAGTTCGAGGCTCCCGCGGCTTTTTCCGAAGTCCTGGAAGGAACCCTTGAGGGAACCCTTAAAGGGTTTATGTGGGGAACCCTTAAAGGGTTTATGTGGGGAACCCTTAAAGGATTTAGGGTGCCCTTAAATGAACCCTTAAGGGTTTAGGGGCTTAGGGGTTTAGGGTTTAGGGGTTTGGGGCTACTATTACTATTGAAGGAACCGTTAAAGGAACCCCACTAAATCCTTATCATAGCCCTTACGGTAGCCTTTATAGACCCCTTTAAAGGAACCCTATTATAGATCCCATAAAGAACCCAGAAAGGAACCCTTAAGGGTGCCTTCAAGGGTTTCTGTAGGGGCCGGGGATTACTGTATACGTACTGTAGGATTCTCAAAGCTTGTTTTTTTTGTTGGGGGGGTTTGCGCGGTTTGAAGTTTTGGGGTGAGTTTCGGGCTGAGGGCTTTAGTTTTTTGGGCTTTGGTTTGTGGGCTTCATGTTTTTTGCTTTAGGTTTTTGGGGTTTAGGATGGGGTTCAGGGTGTTGGGGTTTAGGATTTATGGTTTTACAGTTTTAGGGGTTTAAAGTTTAGGGTTGAGGGGGCAATCGGCGAGCAGCGGCAGCGGCAGCAGCAGTACTAATGGTAGTCATGCGTAGAAGAGTCAACGCGTTTTTGCTTTTGGTGATATCGATGATGATACGCGCGATGACCACACCACAATGGGGATTGCGGTCGCCAGCGGGTGGTGATGGCGATGATGCTTAGCATCGTCATTACCCCTCATATAAGCCCGGATGGAGGGACACATAAACTGAAACAGGGGTGCCTAAACCCTGAACCCCAAACCCTAAACCCTAAACCCTAAACCCAAAACCCCTAAACTGTCCCACCTTGGGGCCTCCCGCCCGGGCAAAAACCTGTGCTTCGGCCGGAGCAGGCAGACTTTGCTGAGATCCTGGCGGCCGAAATTTCCGAAGGAAAGGCAAAGCCGTGGGGCCTTCGTCTTCAGGGATTTAGGGGTTTAGGGGTTTAGGGTTTAGGGTTTAAGGTTCAGGGTTTAGGGTTTAGGGGTTCAGGGCCTTGGGGGTTCAAGGCACGGTTGAGGGTTTGTGGGTTTAGAGGTTTAGGGCCTTAGGGGGTTTGTGGGTTTAGGGGTTTTTAGTCTCAGCAACACCAAGCGTCCTAAGCCTCTTTGCTGTTGGTTTTGGTTTTGGTTGTGGGTTTTAGTTGTTTTTTCGTTGAGGTTTAGGGTTTACAGCTTTAGGGTTTTGGCTTGGGTGTAGGACATTGCCACCATCTTCGCTCATTTCAACAACATCACCAACATCTACATCTTTATCATCATCATGATTATCGTCTTCCGTGCAGTCATGAGTTCAAAGCGAGGTTAGGAAGAAGACTCGAAGTTTTAACAGAAGCTGCAACCACCGTTCTGTTTGGAAGGGAGTTGGTTTGTGGTACTTAGAGACTCCAATATCCCTTAATGAAGGAATATTCCTTAAATCATAATTAGGGATCCTACTATAATTTAAGGTATAAAAACCTTAATTAAGGGATATTGGAGTCTCTGGGTACTTTTTCCCACTTTTGCCGCGTGCTCGTTCTGACCTCCACGTGGTGGATGCGGTTCAGCGAACAGAACACCGCAGAGAAGGCGCCTGTGCCTGAGATTTCAACAAAAGTGAAACAAGAAACGACTCAAGAGCCGAATAAGATTGACAAGACCTGCAGAATCGGCCATGATAATCCTGATTGTTCGGTTGGTCCCCGAAGTACTCGGAAAGGCTTCAGGCAGCCTGCTCGATCCTTTGGTTGGGGTCGTAGGTGGGCTGGTTTCTTTTTCTGCTGCCTTGCTTTTGCGCCTGCTTCTGCTGCTGCGTGCCCTTTCCTGGACGAGACGCACAGCCGCTTGGTCGCACTAAACCGTAGCCCGCAGGGCTCCCTCCTCCTTCTCTCGCCCGCCGCCATGGCTACAGATGGCGCTGGCGAGTTTGAAGGTTGCCTCGGTGCCTACTCGAGCACTTTTGCTGATAACGACGCTTGCTTGCAATACGACATGAACGGTTGCAATCCTCGTTTGCTCTTTGATGTGGGTGTACCTACGTTAATTGAGCCCACTGCCATTCGCTTTCATGCTGATGTTGGCTTACCAACCTCAGCCTCTGAAGAGCTTGGGGAATTCATTGCTGAATACGGCATTCCCCTTTTCCTCTGTACGGAAACTGGCCTTCTGCTAGGGTGGGCAACAGGGGTTGTCCTCTTGGCATGGACGGTCGGAGGACTGTTGGCTTACCAACAGACCAAACAAACTGTTACACATGCGCTTTTGTACCCGCCTACTGTCACCTCGACCACAAGAAAGAGCTTGAAACGTCAGCTTGTCAAAAGACGCCGTTTGAAGGCGCGCCAGACAAAGCAAGTGCGGACGAAGAATCTGCGCTTGGAACTTGCCTTGAAAGCTTTCCTGAAACAGCAGTACAGTGGCCAGGCCTGTGTTGTTGCTTGTAGGCGCCTGGGCCTTGGACGTGGTAAGGTCCAGCATGTTGCTGGTGCCAGACTTAGTTGCCGTCGACGGGCAAGCCGTCGGCGACTCACCAGGGTCAAGCACAGAGCTCAGGGTTTCGTGCCTTCTCCGCTGTTGCCTCCTTGTAAGTCTGAAGAGTTGGACTCGCCACCCGAGGGTGCAGGCGACGGCAGTTTCTTTGCTCCCTCCTCAGAAGCGTACCCGGTAGTGAGAGCTCCTTGGAAAGCGGTTTGCTGGGTGCTCTTAGTTCTCACACTGTGCTTGTGTGTGCACGGGCCAATTTTGGCCTGCCAGCTTCAAGAGTGGGACCCCAGGCGAAGCTGCTCATCCAGGCCCTGGAGGGCGTGACGCCTCACGTCGCAAGAAGCAGGAGAAAGTCATCCTGTCAGGACTCCAGGACCTGCTTGCCAGGATAGATGGCATTGATGGAGAAGAGTCGGATCCCGAGCCAAGTGCTGTCAGAGGCCGGAGTCCAGGTTGGCAGGTTGTGGGAAAGGGTAAGAGAGGGCTGGGGAAAGGGAAGGCCGCCAGTGACTGCGCTAGGTCCCCTTCTCCTTGTGTGCCCCCTCCCCCCGCTAGGTCGGTTGTTTCGCTCCCTTGCCAAGCCCGAAACCCAAGCTGGAACCGCACAGGAGAGAAGCCTTCTTGCCCAACTCAAGGCGCTTGTCGTGGAGTGTGACGCCCATGGCACCGACGGCTTACTTTCTAAGGTCAGGACTTTGGTCAGCTCGCAGATTAATGCCAACGCGAGCCCTGATCCTCCGAGCAGAGCCGTTGCTGCAGTGGCCCCACCGGCGGTGACCGCTCAAGCAGGCTGCCGTTGTCCCTAGGGCTAACAAAGGCAAAGGCAAAGGTCAAGGAGCTCATCCTGTACAAGTTGCCGTCTGCCAAAAATGGTGGCCTGGCAAAGTTGTTGCCGCCACTAAGGCTCTCTCTAGACTTGACGAAGGCTGTGCACCCGACGCCTCTTTGGTCGTTGCTACTTGGGAGCAGTGTAAGAACTTTCGTGTGCTTGCTGCCGCTCACAAACTTGATGCCAAGCTTGCCATTGTTTGTAGCGACCTCAAACAGAAACCTGAAAAGCCTGGAGTTGCCCTTGAACGACGTTGGGTCCATCTCCAGCAAGGCAACTGGAAGCAAGTGTTCGTTGCCCCCTCGTTAGAGAGCTGCCTGACTGGGGAGCCCAACCACAAGTTTCTGATTGTTCCGATAGCAAGCCAGGACAAGAAAACCTTGTCACGATCCGCATCACGTTGGCTAAGGAGTTCATGTCTGAAGCAGACTGGGCCCATGCCCTGCGTAAGCCAGCAGGTCTGATGTTGAGTCTTTTGCCGCCAGGCCTTACAGTCCGCAGGTACGGCTGGCACCTCGTGCAGGCTAAGGAAGAAGTCGTCATTGGATTTGCCAAATTGCCGGAAGACAGACTTCAGGGCACTCTTGTCCGTTCGGGGCTCAAGGGAGGCTTCTTTGCACACCTCGGCAAGACGGAGGATCGTAAGACGGTTTGTTGGATGCCCAGAGGGAAGAGCAATAATTCCATTGACTATCTTAGCGACATGCGGCAGCAAGCTGATGTCGCTAATGTTGGTCTGCCTGCTGGCCAATCCGGCTTCAAGTGCCCGTTGTGTGACATGCACATCCCCTGCCTGGCGTCTCAGGACAGAAAGCGAGCCAAACGGCATCATCTCGAAATTACACACCCTGATTTCAAGGGTGGCTTGGATGCTTTGCATGCTCTTTCCCTTAAAGGCAGGCCTCTGAGCACTCAAAGCGTCAGCAACCGCAACCAGGCTGAACACGCCGCCCGCAGAAGAACTGACTTTAGCACCCACACTATCGTCGAAGTTCCCACTGCTGAAAGCAATGCTCGTGGCCAACGGGGCACGGCGCACTACTGTAAAGTTTGCCTTACGCAGCTTAGCAAACGGACTGGGGTTGGAGCCACCATGACTTGTCATGAGATGCAGGAGCGCTTGCGTACTAATCCTCACAGTAGACGCTTGAGATTGTGTTGGTGGGTTCGCCTCAACGCTTCGGACCCCATGCAAGCTGACGCTCTCTGCCAGGCAGTCGGACGGCCCAAGCGTGACATGGACAGGGAATGCTTTATGTTTGAGCCTCACACAGACCGCTCTCGAGGATGGGCTCGGAAACGCTTCCTAGAGGGTGCCAAACCGCAGTTTCGGAAACGAGGCAAGCAGCCGCTTCTCCGCTGTGAGGCTGCTGCGCCGGTGCGCACGTACAGTGATGGCTTTTTCAAGAACTTGCAGAAGGCCCGACAAGCTAGACGCAAGAAAGCTCCTGCTGCCAAGGCTCCTAAACCTGGTCGCAAAGTGACCCTCAAGAGGCCTGCCGCTGCTACACACTCCTGAGGTGGATGCCGCCTGACCACAGTCGGGCGGCACGCAGGTCTAAGCGTGTCTATGCCGCGCAGCATGATACTCAGACTTTGCTCAGGTCTAGTCGTGCCACGGATGCTTCTTTGAGACTGGGAGGCTTTCGGGCTCAGAGAGTTGGGGAGGCTGCTAACCCGGGACCGTGTCAGGCTGCTCGCTCTCTCAAGTCTTTCCTGTTCGTTACTTTGAACTGTGGTGGAGCCCCCGGTGCCTGGGCTGCTCTCAAACACTACAGTAACCACAAGGGTGCGGTTGTGTTGGCTCTGCAAGAAACGCGCATGCTGCCGGCCGAGTGGTGTGCCTTCCAACGTCATGCCCGCAAACTTGGGTTTCGGGGTAAGGTGGCTCCGGGGCTTCCCTCGGTTGGCCGCTGGGGTGAAACCCGGCCGCGGGGTGGGGTTGCTCTTCTCGTCGACAAGCGTTTGAAAATGGACTTTGGGCCCGACCACGTGTCTTCTGACTCCCAAGTCCTTAGTGCTACTGTTGCTGACTGGTGGCTTACAACGTTTTATGCTCCCCCATGTGAGCATGCTGACCCGCAAGGCGATGTTGCATCTGGGCTTCAAGAGCTGTTTGAGGTGAAGCGTAAAGACGCTAGTTCCGCGTGGCTTGCCTGTGGCGATGCCAACGAGGTACCGGGAGACTCAACCATCGCCTGCACGCTGCAGGCTTATGGCGGTACTCCCTTAAGCACTAGGCTTGGTACTCGCTGGAAAATTGATTGGTTTGCCAGCAGTAGGCCTCTCGACTTTGCCCTGCCGGTGGCTGCACCGTTTTACTTTAGTGACCACAAGGCCCTTGAGCTCAGTGTCCCACTTGGGGTCGTTGACTGTCAGCAAGGCTTCTTGTCGCCCTCGGTGTCTTGGGAAAAGCCGCAGGACGTCTCAGCTGAGGACTGGAGACAGTGGCTCGACGCGTCATGGACAAAATCTGAAGCGGTTAAGGCTTTTGATAGCCAAGTGGCTCAGGGTTCCCTGGCTGTACAGGAACAGGAAGCTTGGGACGTGTTTATGGGACTCCTTCATGACATGTTTTGCCATGCCTTTAACACGTGTAAGGCTGCAGGATTTGCTGTTGGCTCTCGCACCGGCTTCCGTGCCAACCGCCCCAAAGGTAGAACTCCTTGCTGGAAAAGCCGTTTCTGGGCTAGGTCGGGTAACGATAGACAGCATGGCTGCATGCACATCACCAAGCTCAAGCGTAGGTTGGCTAGGGCTTACGAACTTCAGCGGTGGCAGTCTCGCCCCCAGGACCGCCGAGCTCAAGGTGAAGCTGAGGCTAAGACGCTCTGCGCCAGGTTGGGTCTGCCGCACAACCCTTGGTCCGCAGAGGTGCGTGCTGCAGTGAGGGACTTGGTCTCCGAGGTCTCTCGGGAGCTCCGTGCTGCCGAGCATGCTCAGAAAACTCAGGCCTTGCAATGCTGGCGACACTCCATCTTGCATGAGCCCGGGGGTATAGGCCGGTGGCTCAGACGTAGAGAGCAGGCTGCGGTTACTAAAGTTTCCGGCCTCGGGCGTGAAGCCAGAACACCTCACGAATGCACGACGCTGATTGCTGACTTTTGGACACGGTTTTGGGAGGAAGCCCACGGCCAGGGTCCTGACGAGGAAGCAATCTGTGAGAGACTCACGCGGTGGGCTCTTACTGATGGAGCAAACACTCAGTGGGAACCACCAAGTCTTTCGCTCTTGGTGGCCCAGGCTCGCCGGGCCACAGGTGCAGCAGGACCTGACCACTGGTCGGGTCTTGAACTCAAACACCTCCCTGAGGGTGCCTTGGCTACTTTCCGTCGCTTGGCGTTACAGTGGGAGGAGCGAGGTGTCTGCCCTGAGCAGCTGACCCACTCTCGTCAAGTCAACCTTCCCAAGAATGCTAAGGTCCTTAACTCGCATGTTGATGCTGGTGATGTCCGACCTATCGCTGTGATGAGTTGTTTCTGGAGACTCTGGGGCTCCGCTTGGATGCAAACGCCTAGCATCAAACATTGGGTGAGCAATAACACTCCTCCTGAGATTGCTTTCGGCAAAAGGTCCAGTGCGCCTTTTTCTGCCACGGAGTGCTTTGAAGCCTATGCTGCTGACGGGTTTGCCTCTTCACTCGACTTCACGAAGTGTTACGATTGTATGAGGCCTCAGGGCACGGTGCGGCTCATGAGAGCAGGGGGTTTCCCTGAAGGGTTGTGCAGGCTTTGTCAGGCTGTTTGGTGCAATCAGAAGAGATGGCTAGAATGGGGTGGGCATGTTGCCCAGCAACCTATCCACAGTGGTGACGCCACCGCTCAGGGATGCCCTTTTGGGCCCCTCAGCCTTCTTCTTTGGATTGGCTCCGGCCTTAGAGCCACGGCGCACATGCCGGGCCCTGAGAGACTCAGCGGTCTGATCCGTGTGTACATGGACGACAGAACTTGCGCCGCGAAAAGTGCAGAACACTTAGTGCACAGGGTTCGCTCCTGGCAGTCGTCGTCTCAGAGCGTTGGCCTGCTTGAGTCGGCAGCCAAGACTCGTCTGGCGTCTCTCACAGAACAGGGTCGTCGGGATCTCAGAGCTCGTTGGCCTCAGCCTGAGCAAGTTGTTAGCAGCCTCGAAGTACTGGGGGCCTCGTCACAGCCTCCGGCTGCTGATGCGCTTCCTAAACAGGAGGCCCGTTTGCAGGCTGCTAAAGTGGTGGTCACCGTCCTGGGTAACCTTCGCTTGTGCTTCGAGCGTTTTCACTCCTCGTCTAGGACGTACGGAGTTTCCAAGGCCTGTTACGGTTGGTTAGCGCACCTTCCTACTGCTAAGGTCTGCTGGAACCAGTGGACAGTTCTGCGCGCTGGACAGCGTAGCCTTAAACGTGCCAATCGGCACATCAGGGCTATCCTCTTTGGGGGCACGTCCCACCTGGACTGTCTCGCAGCTGGTAACCTGCTTCGCTGCATTCGGCAGCTCAAAGATGCGGGAAGAATCCGCTGGCACAACCGAGGTGGCAGCCCGCTCTGCGCACTGCGCCGCTGGCTCCAGGAACACAGCTGGACGGAGGTCTCGCCCTGGAAGTGGAGAGGCGTCACACCAGAGTGCAGTCTGGACCTCCGGGCTCAGTCGATGCCTCAGATGCTTCACTCCCTTAGGCAGGGCTGGAGGGCTGAACACTGGCGTCTCTTCCAGAGCTGGCCTCGTCATGAGGTCGCGGAGCTCAGCGGCATTACTGCTGCTCAGTTTCTCAGGACCGACTTTGATCGTACCAGGAAGGCCATGCAGGAGTCTCCTCCCTTCCGGGCGGTGGCAACGCTAGCCTCCACGAGTCCAGCTGTTTAGACCTGGGGTTCGCCAGAACACTGCTCACTGCTCGCTCCCACCGGTGTTGTTGGCCGGGCTGTCATGCACTTGGCACTTGGAAACACATTGCTTGGACATGCCGTTGTAGGCCTGCTCATGCTCCGAGGCTTCGAGCTCACAATCTTACTCCGATTCAGCTTCGACTCGGCTGGATTAGGAAGCAATCTCGTGATCAGGACCTGATCGTTGTTCGATGGTTAGCTGAAGTCCAGAATAGGATCTGGCAGGTCACGTTTCGGCCTCCGGAGAGACACCCGGATACTTGAGTAGCTTTGGTGGGACCCTATTCGTTTTTCCTTTGTTTGGGTCTCGCGGCTGCGGGCTGCTTAGGCCCCTTGCGCGTGGCGCCTTGGTCTGAGGCTTTGCTCTCCGAGGCCCTCGGTCTCTTCACGACTGGTAACGACCCAGTTTTCTCAGACTGTGTTTGTGGCTAAGGCCCGCTCAGGCAAACGGTTGCTCTGGGGTCTCTCTGGCCTCCGAGGTACACCCGGGCCCTGGTGGCCCGCAGCTAAGGATCAGTGCTTCTCTTCTTTGTCTTCGACGAGCGAGACCATGGCCGCTTCATCTTGCCGTACACGTACTTGGTGTTCGTCAAGTCAAACTTCATCATCATCAATTTCCTACTTTTGCCTTCTTCCTCTTGGCTGTGCTGAATGTTACGATGCTGCTGGTGTTGGCAACGATGGCCGTGGTGATCTTTACTAAACCCTAAACCCCGAAGCCTTAAACCCGGAAGCAAGTCTTTTGTCTGCTGGAGTCTGTGTAGGTAGAGAACCGACTTCCTCCGGCAAGTCGGCATTGAAATCTCGACTTGGATCCCCCAAACCCTTAACCCCAAAATCCCTAAAGCGTACTGAAACCCAAAACCCACTCAACCGTACGGTAAACCCTAAACCCCAAAAAACCTAAACCCTAAACCCCGAAGCCCTAAACCCTGCAACCCCACAAGCCCTAAACCCCATCCCTGGTACCCTGAGCCTCAAGCAATTTCTACACCCCAGATTCAACGCCTCCCCTACTAATTTAGGGTTTAGGGTTTAGGGTTTTTAGGGTGTAGGGTTCAGGGTTTAGGGCCTTACGGTTTAGGGTTTAGGGTTTATTGCAGCCGTACTTCAGGAAACCCAAAATGATATAGGTAATGTTTTAACAGTGATATCTTGTGGTTCTTATTATAGTTATACTGTACAGGACCCCAAAACCCTGTTCGAATTATTCCGGCCCCCCCACTGCCGGAGGTGCAGGCCTCCGTTCGGGTCCGACCGGACGAGGCTGGGAGGAGAGGGCTTCGGGTTGATTGCTTCGTGTTGAGGGGTTTAGGGGTCTGGGGGTTCGGGGTTCGGGGTTTAGGGGTTAGTGGTTTGGGGGGTTAGGGGTGGGGGGGTTAGGGGTTTAGGGTTTAGGGGTTAAGGGGGTCGGGTCAGGGGTTAGGGGTTGTGGGTCAGGGTTTAGGGTTTAGGGGTTATCGGGGTTATGGTTTTGTAGGGTTTGGGGTTTACGGGTTTGGGTGTAGGGATCTGTTGGTATTTGAATGTTAGTATGATGGCAATTCCTGTTCTCTTGGTGTAGCAGGCTTCAAAGTGTCACAATGCTGAGAAACTTAGACCTTACACCCTGGACCCAACGGCCCGAACCCTAAGCTCCAAGGAAGAACAACGCCGTGGTTTCCGGCAGTAGCAACTTCTAACTGGCACTTCCCACATCTGCATTGTCTGAGACATTCAGGTGTTCAATCAGCACCCTAAACCCTAAACCCTGAACCCTAAACCCTCAAGCCTAAACCCTAAACTCAAAACCCTAAACCCTAAACCCTAAAGCCTAAACCCTAAACTCAAAACCCTGAAGCCTAAACCCTAAACTCAAAACCCTGAACCCTAAACCCTGAACCCTAAACCCGAAACCCTAAACCCTGAACCCTAAACCCTCAAACCCTAAACCCTCAAACCCTAAACCCTCAACCCTGAACCCTAAACCTTAAACCTTGAACCCTAAGCCCTGACCCCCCGAAACCTCAAGCCTTGGGCCCCACATCGCCCCCACATCCTCGTGGCCGCAGCGGCAAGCCCAGCTACATAGTAGAAGGTAGGGTTTAGGTGTTGTAGGGCTGTAGGGATTTATGCATCTGGGGATGTAGGGATTGAGGGATTTGCGGATTTAGGGTTTTAGGCTTCTGTGAAGGTCTACCTCGTCGGAACTCCGGTGGTGCGAAGAGCGGGCGATCGTCGGGAGCTTGGCCAAACCCGAAGATGCTAGCACCTTTCACCGGCACCTTGACGGTGATTTCTTTCGCGGTGGCAATGACATTAAGATAGGGCCCTTAATAATTTTTGAATAGGGTTTTGGGGCCCGAGGTACTATACTTATAATAAGGAACCCTCAAAATAGTATTGGTATATATTTAGGCCCCTATAGTAGCATAGAACGTGCTGATCATAGAGAGCACAGCAGGAGTACCGGCGGCATCGGCCACGAGAAGAACATCAACGAACATCAACATGTTTGCCTTCTGTCATCAATCGAACGCAACATGTCATGTCGACAATACGAAGTGTCATCAAGTGTCATCAAGTTGTGTTCACCTGCTGCTGTTGCTGCTGCTGATGCTCCGGGGGGCTTCTCGGCAAGCTGATAGCTTCTTTCCCGAGGCTCTCTCATCACCGTTTGCGATGAGGGCCTGCAGCAACAGCTCGTCAGCTTCCTTCAGACGGCCTGCGATGCCCGGGGCTCAGTTGATAGGATTTGGGTGGATACAGACAGAAACCCTGATATGTTGCCACAACCAGCAGTGCACGTCTACAGTGTCTACAGAGTCTACAGAAATGCTGTGCGAGTTTGGTTAGCTCAAGTTGTAGCCAGAGGGTTGCTTGAACTCCGCTTTCGGGTTTCGTTTGTAGGGCTTTGGGGTTTTTCGGTGTAGACTTTGGGGGATTCTTCGTGTTTGGATACTCTATTTGGGCTGTCAACCCCGAACCTATACAAGAGGGAGCAGAACAGTCTGTCCTGAATACATCGCATGTGCAGTCCTGTGTAGGGTCCTTTTGATAAGGGCTGCCGTACTATATTGGGGACCTAAGAAGGGACCCTAGTTTAAAGAACTACCCACGTGCCTCCAGCATCTATCCGCCCGTCCCCAATCCTACGCACCAGAAAATCCCCCAAACTTGAAGTCGGAAACCCCAAACAAAGCCTTAAATTGCGTAGACATCCCGTAGGACCCTTAAAGGGCCTACTTTCCTTGCAGTCGCTTCCAAAGGCTGACCCTTGTAATTTATAAGAGCTTAAACCCTAAACCCCAAACCCTAAAACCAAAACCCTAGACCCTAAACCCTTAACCTTCAGGGGGCTCCGGTGTCCTGGAGCTGCGTCTGCTGCTCAGGTTGTCACCCTGCCTGTCTTCCCGCCCCCGTTCCGCGATCGGTTTGCGGACCAGGCCGCATGGGGTTTGGGGTTGAAGTTTCAGGGTTTAAGTTCAAGGTTCCGGGTTGTCAGTTGAGGGTTTAGACTTGGGGGTTTAGAGTTTTGAGCCTTGAGTTGTGGGTTTCGGGTTGAGGGTTTTTGGTTTAGGGCATTGGCTTGCGAAGTTTAGGCTTTATGCCGTTGAGTTCCCTAAACCCTAAACCCTGAACCCTCAACCCTACACCCTGAACCCTGAACCCTTTGAGGGTTTAGGATTTCGAGTTAAGGTAGGGTCCAGGCGGCTTGCGTGTTGGGGGAGTCCGGGGCTGAAAGGCCTTAGGTTTCGGGTCTGGGCCGCAGAGATGTGTAGCATGATACAGTAGAGTATAGCTGAGTATAGCATAAAGTTCTATTGTGCAATAGGACATACTGTGTTGCATCAAAATACACTGTAGTCGGAGATAGTCATAGGTCTGTGATGGCTGGGCAGAATATTTTTCCGCGTGAAGGCTCTGGTCAGTGGGCTTGCGGTCTCTTGGGACTCAAGTGTTTCAATGTGCAGCTTTGTTCTTTGCGAGATTCCCGAAGTGCTGACAATGGCATACCAAGCACCGAAAGGCTCCTTAATCCAAGACCCTAAGCCCTTTGCTTTTGTGGGTGAGCTTTGCAACTTCCTTTAGAGTTTTTGCCTAGGCAACAAAGGTATCGTTGAGTACCGTGCTGCTGGAGTCCTAGGTCCGCGGTTGGGGTTTGGGGTTTAGGGTTCAGGGTTTAGGGAAACCCCAAGCCCGTCCAAGCCTGGAGCGCCTCAAACGTCTTTAGCCCGAAACCCTGAGCCTCGAACCCTCGGAATCCTAAACGCCCGAAGCCCTAATGCCCGGAGATGGTTCCAAACCCTTAACGCTCGAAGTCCTGAAGCCCAAAAGAACCGACATATAAATGAAGAAGTTAATACATAAATACATTCATATGCACATTCGCAGACATGTATGTATAGATACACATGTATGTATGTGTATATACACATATGTATATACACAAATCTATATCCTGTGGGGGTGGGTTACTCTCTCTCTTTCTCTGTATACATATATACATATATATCTGTGCATGTTTGTATGTATGTTTATAAAGCATATATATATATGTTGAACCTATACAACTTACATGCATTATTATATATATATGTATGTATGTATGTATGTATATATATGTATGTATGTAACTTATATAACTCGTCGGAACCCCAAAGGTGATTTTTCCGCTTTTTCACTACACGCCCCCGTCGGTGGAGACTGGAATAGGCTGGCCGCCCCCGGTGTCTGTGTCTTGGGAGTTCCAGGATGCACTCGAATTCGGGAATAGGGCTTAGCCTAAACGCTTAACCCTAAACCCTAAACCAGAAGGTTTAGGGTTTAGGTCCAGTTTAGGTTCGATCATGGGCGCCTATTTAGGGGTTGGGGCTATAGCTTTAGGGTTTAGGGCTTAGGACCCTCATTTTGAGGGCTCCGTAGGCGACCCTGTAAGGGCTCTGAAAAAGATGGTGCGAAAGGTTCCGAAAGGGACCTTGCAAGCTTTCTGTGAGGGCTCCCGGAGGGATCGAAAGTGACAATGGAGACCATGGTACCCTAAACCCTAAAACCTGCCCTATACCCTAAACCCTCCACCCTGAAATCTTCAGGGTTCCTATGAGGCATTCTTCGAAGCCTTCCTTCGAGGGTTCCTTTGAGCGTTCCTTTCAAGGTTTCCTGGAACGATTGCTAGACGTTTTCCGTTCAGAGTTTCTATAAGAGATACTGTCCTATAAATAGTTCCATAAGGGCCATTATCAGGATCAGTGTAGGGGTTACGATTGGAGTGGCTTACATCCGTGACTCAGATTCCACCCCCTTTGCCGTGAGCCCAGCTATGACTTTGCCATTTCTGGATTTTTAACCCTGAGCCGAAAGTTCTAAATGGGAGTTTCCGATAGCTTGTTTTGGGGTCCTTATAATAAGGATCTTACTATTTGATCCTTATAATAAGGATCCTACTATTTAGGGTACCATATTAGGGTCCCCTGTTTTTGGAAACCCTCTTTTGGGTCGTTGTTGTTGTTTGCTGGGGAGGTTTAGGGTCTTTTAAGGAATCCTGAACTTAGTAGCTGAGTGATACACTTTACACTTTTTGGGATAATATTACCCACTATAAAACTGAAAGTGTACACTTTTTGGGGCTTATGAACTCAGCAACTAAGTGAATACTTACCAGCACGATTACGATTTTTTTTGGGCTTTCCCATTACAATCATAGTAGACCAGCTCCTGTATTGATTAAAATAGGGTTTTGGGGCCTATTATACGGTGACTATAATAAGGAATCACCAAATTCAAAATAGTACAGGTAATTGTTAAGGCCCCTATATTACTGCTCTTTCTATCGCCTGCTTGAGGACTCTCCGACTGGGAGGGCTACAAGCTGGTAAACGAGACCTATCGTGATGCGGCCTGGGGTCCCAGGAATTAAACCCAAAGGCCTCCAAGGCCTTTTTTTTTCAGCTTTTCAGGGGTAGGGTTTACCTTAACCCCAAACAACCTGCCTTTTTTAAGGACTCATATAAAGAAATCATAATAAGGAACCCTCAACTTGTAGGTTCCTTAGGGTAGGTAGGGTTAAGGCTTCCAGGGTTCCAGGTCAGGTTGGGGGAGTCTCGTAGGGTTTGCGGCTTAGGGTTGAGGGTTTAGGGTTACGATTGGCCGTTGAATGCTCTTAGCCTCTAGGCGTTTAGGTGTGTGGGATTGTGTTGCTGAGGGGTTATCTTGGGGTTTCAGTATTTAGTATTACTACTCCGCAGGGTTCCTTTTGGTTGTAATTATGCCATAATTCACAGTAACCAAAACCATATTCCAATTACTAATAAGGCTACTGTTTTAGGGGCGGTTTCCTAAACTTCCTGGTCTGAAGGATGTTGCTGAGACCCAAACCTAATACCCTGAAGCCTGAACCCTAAACCCCAAGCTAGTCTGGAGGCCGCTGTTGCGATTCTACCAGATTCCTGAGCCTCCTTAAGACGTCCCCGACCGAGAAAGCAACCTTTGGTTTCATTTCGTAGCATCGTAAGGTGCTTATGGTTTCCAGTTTTTAAGTGTTTAGGGCTTTATGCCCTCCTTTTATGCTATACTCATATAATACCCTTATATAGTCTCCTAACATAGTACCCTTCAAACACAGCGAGGTGCTGTTCCGCTTCCCCAAACAGCCAGCTCAGGAAGGGAAAATGCTCCGGCCGAAGACGTCCATCAGCACGAACCCACGTCCGCAATCCTTTAGGGCGGGTTTGTGGGGCCATGTTACAATATAGTATCGTCATGCTAGAAGACTATAAGGGGATCTCATGACGAACTGTGCACGTCCCTATGTTACGACAACCGAGGGCTCACGGATCGCGCTGCCGTCCGGCACGCCCTCAACTCTAAATCCCGAAACTTGCAATCTCTGAATGCTAGATCGAAAGCCTAATCCCTAACCCTCAAATCCTAAAGCTCTACATCCTAAACCCTGATTTAAAGGACCCTACACCCAAGACGCTATAGATCCCTTAAAGGAACCCTCAAAGGAATCTGGAAACCCTAAACCCCAAACCCCAAACCCCAAAGAAGCCGGGATTTTCGCACGAGGTCCTGCAGATCTACTCTCGTGGGGACCTTGCGGCGGCCTCGGAGGGTTCCAGGGAGCCTCGAGGCATCCCGCATCTGCGGGTGGAAAGGGCAGCTCTCCAAGTTAGGGTCCCCTTCTGGGGTCCTTTTGCAAGGGTGCCGTACTATCCTGGGGTCCTAAAAAGGGATGCTAATTCAAAGAACTACCCGAAAGGGTTGCTGTGTTACGAAAGGGGCGGCTGAAGGACACCTACGAGTGACTTACCCCAAGGGTTACAATAGGGTTCGCTATACAGCTAGGAGTTGTTAGCGCTTGGCGGCTTCTGTAATGTTGATGCTCAAGTCTTCTTCTGTGAAGATGTGGGTCGGTTCTGCAGAAGTACCTCCGACACAGCTTGTTCTGTTGTGCGCATTGATTTCGCCTAGCAGACATCCAGGACGTCCCGCCCTTTGCTCGGCTTGTGAACTAAAAGATCGATACCCGTCTGGGTCGGGACAGATAGTTCGTTGGATGCTTGCAAGGCTTTCGCAAATCGCAGGGCAGTAGTAATAACATGCCCCAAACAGTTTCAGAGTACTTACCATCATAGTCGAACTACAGTACCTTATAGTAACCTTGTACTAAGCTTATAGTACCCTTGTAAAGCTCTTCTAGCACCCTTTAAGTATCTTCGATATTTGTACGTTTGTTTCCAGTGTAGCATCAGCCTGGGAAGAAAGGGGTCATACATAAATGTAGAAATACCTTTCCTTACAAGCTCTTTACTACAATTAGTATGCTATGATGCATCCCAAAACTCTTTTAATGCTTTTGAAGATCCCTATATTGTCATCTAAACCCTAAACCCTAAACCCCTGCGGGAGAACCAGAGAGCCAAGAGCAAGGGGCTTTGCTACTCGAAGACCAGGTCCTCATCAACGATTATCCCCTGATGCTGCTGCCAAAGGCGCTTCGGAAGGCTCCTGGGGTTTAAGGTTTAGGATTTAGAGTTTAGGGTTTAGGGTTTAGGATTTAGGGTCTAGGATTTAGGGCTTTTGGTTTAAGGTCTAGGGTTTAGGAACTAGGGTTTAGGGCCCCTGTTTCGGAGAGAGCTCGCTGCTCGTGTCCTTGCCGTCGCCATAACGTGCAAGCAGTGCTGGTGATACGTACGACTTTACCAACAATATCTGGGTATATGGCCACAAGACTAAGCAGGCAAGAGCATAAAGCGGGCAAGACAAGGAGCGTCGGGATTTAGGCGAAGGGCTTTGGGGTTCCGGGTTCAGTGATTGGGGCCTTGTTTGAAAGTTTAGGGCTCAGTTGCTTTAGCACCGGCAGTGATGCTTGATAGGTGAACGAAGAGCAGGGGGACAGCAGTCAATATGCTGCTGCTCATGCCAGTAAGAAACAAAGGGGAGAGGCTCCTTAAACCGCAAACCTGCAACCCTAAACCCTGGGCCCCTAAATTCCCGACACTAAAAAGCGTGGAGGAGTGAGTTCTCGAAGTGTTTTTGAAGGCGTCCTGAAACTCTTCATGTGAGCCCTCATTTGAAAAAACTGAGGTTTGGCGGTTCCAGAGAATTGACCTTCGCACAAAGCACCAAAAAGTAGGATCCCTGTCATAAGGACGACCTTTTAAAGGCTCTACTGATACTGATGTGTGGCGGGCCATGAACACAACAGTGCAACGCTGTTAAAGATACCTTTCCTTGTAGCAAGCCCCCCAAAACCCTAAACAGTAAGCCCTTAAGCCCTAAACCCGACACCCTGGACCCTAAACCCCAAGCCCCCAACACCCTAAACCTTAAATGTTGACAAAGAGCCAGGAGCGACCAGATATCTCCATCGGATTCTACATCCACTGCCTCTCGTCCTAAAGATATGCGAGTCTCGTAAAGGTTGAGGGTATCGGTTTATGTAGGGGGGCAGGGTTCTGGGGCTTAGGGAGGTTTTACCGGTTGCATAGGGTCTCATGGCAGTTCCAGAAAAGAAGTGACCTCAACATAGGCCCTAGATAGCGGGGTTTAGGCTTCGGGGTTTGGAAATTGCAGTATCCTATCCTGACAACCCTATTTTGGGGGATCGCTATGTCGCAAACGTCCCAGAATGGTTCTTTTTGCTTTCTAGCATGATATGCGTCAGAAAGCAAAGAGGGAGGCGAAGGCCCTGAAACCGAAAAGCCTCACCGCTTAACCCCAACATCCAAACCCGAAAGAAGTAGGAGGAGTAGGAGGAGGAGGAGGGGCAGAAGGAGGCAGAACAGCAGCAGCTTAGGTATAGCAGGCATCTGACTCAGCGGACTTCGAGTTTTCCTACAGAAATATGTCATAGTTATACCCGAATTCATCCCAAAATGCTGCTCCAATTCGGGCGTTTTTTGTTGCACAAAGAAGAGAAAGACTGGCGTGGCCCAGGTGTCTTTCCCAGCAGCGAGGTCACTCCGCATTTCGGGGTTCCGCGTAGGGTTGAGGGCTGGGGACTTAGGGGGTTTAGGGTTTTAGGGCTTTAGGGTTTAGGGTTTTTAGGGTTTTTAGGGTTTTTAGGGTTTAGGGTTTAGGGTTTAGGGACTTAGGGATTTAGGGCTCGAAGGCACGAAATCTTGAGCCAAACCTGGGGGACCCCGCTGAAATTGCGCGCTCACCCAAGCGAAGCCGTTTTGGGCCTGCGCGACTCTGCCCGGGCTCGGCTGTGCCGGTTTAGGGTTTAGGTATAGCGCCTCTCATCAACCGCGGCTGTCGGCTGTGCTTTCCGGAATTAAGGAGAGAAGAAGATGCTGACCATAAAGCAAAGAATGGCTTTTTCCCGAGCATTGGGTTTAGAGATATGAAGCAATGCTTCATTCCGAAGCCCAAAGCCCGAAACTCCCAACCTGAAAGCCTGAAACACCTGTGAGCCTGACATCTTCAGTCGAAACAACTAATTAGAAGCCCAAACCACTACCAACAGTATTCCCTAGGGGTTTCTTATTAAGAACATGTGTTATGAACGCCCTTAACCCTAAAGTACCGATTCCCAAGCTCCGTCCTCTGGAGGTGTACCGCATCCTGCCTCAGAGAGAGGAGCTGCTGCGAGGGGTTCTGAGTCGGAACCCCAGAGGCCGAAAGCAGAAATAGGGGCCTTAGAAATTACATGTTTTTTTTTTGACGGATTCCTTACTATAACTTATACTTATAGTACAATATGCTGTAGGGGCCTTAAAAATTACCAATACTCTTTTTTGTTTTTGTGAGGGGGGATGGGGGGTGTTCCTTGCGGGAACTTAAAATTATGGTATAATATACCCCCCCAAACCCGGTTCTAATCATTAAGGCCCCGATTTTGCTGCAACTGCTTAACCGGACCACGGTGGCGACGACAAGGGCAAAGGGTCTTACACTTAACATGATCTTACTTACTGTCACGTTTAATGTCAGAGCTGTTGCAGTACTTCCACCACCTACAGTATCACGGTGTTAGCACACTTTCTGTTATTGTTCAACGCCAAGCAACAGCTGAAATGACACCTGCCATCTATACAACCACGTGCTTCCTCATCTGTGTTCAAGATGAAATTTCATGTTCCCGTAGCAAGAGCAATGGCAGGAGTAGTAGTAGCAGCGGGATTCGTGGTCATCGCCATCGCGTTTCGGTTCATTATTTGTATTTGTTGTGGTTCGTGGCGAGTGATGCAGTGGTGATGATCATGGGCAATACATGCGCAAATCATACGTCCGGAGCTTCAGATGTTCACACCTGCATTCATCGGTAAGATCTCAGCCTACTATAGGGGCATAATTACCAATACTATTGTGGGGTTCCTTATTATCCCAAAACCCTATTCTAATTATTAAGGCTCCTATTTAAGAGAACCCGACTATAGATCCTTTGAAGGAACACTTAAAGCAACCCTATTCTAATTATAAAGTCTCCCCTTTAGTAGAGAGATTGCCTTGGCCCAGGTTCCAACGTAATCGGCTTTCACAATTTTCAGTATGCCGGGCCCTCAGGAGTCTTCACTTGCGGGGTTTAGGGGTTAGGGTTTAGGGCTTTAGGGGTTTAGGGTTTTAGGGTTTGGGGGTTTAGGGGTTAGGGCTTTAGGGGGTTTAGGGTTTTAGGGTTACAGGGGTTAGGGGTTTAGGGTTTTTGGGTTTAGGGTTTTGGGGTTTAGGGTTTGGGGGGTTTAGGGGTTTCAGAGTCTCGGTGTTCCTTGGGCAGGGTGACAAGGGCTAGCGCGGTGGGTCGCCTGGTGCAGCATGAGGATGTGTTGCGATGGTTTCCCCAGACCTCTTAGGAGTAAGTCCCCCATAGGGACCCTAAATGGTAGGACCCCTTACAAGGACACCTAAAAAAACCTAGTTCCAAGAACCCGTAAATAGTGTCAGGCCTTGGGTTTGGGCTTGGGGGCTTGGCATGGCCGTGGAGGGCCATTATGCTGGAGGCGGTAACTGTGTGCAAAAAGCCGGCAGTGGTGGTAGTAGTGAAGAAAGTAGTGGCTACTGCATCTTCATGCTACCGTGTCTGCTGGTATTGCTTTGGAATGAAGACTTCTGCCTCGCGGTGTCAGAGTTGCCAGCCAGGCATAAGCCTAATATAGGGGCTTTAGTAATCAGAATAGGGCTTGAGGGTATATTGCATTTTAGTTATAACACGGAGCCCTAATAAAGGATGCTTCAGATCGTCATTGTCTGCGAGGTTCGCCACTTTCTCACAGCCGCAACTCGAATCCTTGGCCTCCCTTCTTGTTTGATTGGGGTGGTTTACGGTTTGGGGTTTAGGGTTTAGGGTTAGGGTTTATAGAGTTTAGGGTTTAGGGTTAGGGTTCAGGGGTTAGGGTTCGGAGTCGCGCCTTTAGTTTGTGGGGAGGTTTCAGCAGAAGCAGGCCGGCCACAACGAGCATGCTGCTTGGGTAGAGCCGGTGCGTCATTTTCTATTTGTTCAGCTAGCGGTATGTTTGCGCACTAGTTGAGGTTTGATGTTTGTCTCTGATTTATAGTAGCCCTTATAGCAGCCCTCATGGTAACTCTTCAGGGAACCCAGAACCCTGCTTACAACTCACCTTGAGCCCCATTCCAGTAGAGTAGACGAAGCTGCTCTGTGGAAGCGCTTCTGCAACTCAATCTTTGATCTAGTTTCGGGCTCCTTTGCAAGGGCTACTCTGCGGTTGGTTTACGATAAGGGTCTTAGGCTTAGGGGTTCAGGGTTCCCTGAAGTTTAAGGTTCACCGTCTGTCCGATAGCGATTGGGTTTTCGCTTGCAGATTTAGGGTCGTATACGTATGTCTATACCAGACGATACTCTAAGGCCTTACTTATTCTGATTGTTACGGCCCCCATATTGATTATTGTGGCTGGAGGGTTTCGCGTTTAGGGAGGGTTTTTGGCCTTCAACGAGGCCCCTGGCATTGACCCTTAGCCCCAAACCGGCCCAAACTCAACGAAAGCCTACAAAGCCCATGCTATGTCCGAAACCCCCTAAACCCTAAAACCTAAACCCTCAACCCTAAGCCCTAAACCCCAAATCCCCTAAACCCGAAATCCCAAAACCCAAGAGTTCCTAAACACTCGACGCGGAGCCCTAAAGCCCACGCCCTGGAGTCGCTCCACCTGCGCAAAACACCGCAAAAACTCAATCCGGAACGCTAAACCCCAAAACCCTGAACACAAGCCCACACCTGAGAATTCCCCTCAGACCCCGAAGCCCTAAACCACTAAGCAAGGCTCAAAACCTTTGTGGTATTTCGTATAGATACCCTTATGGTACCCTTTGTGCTGACCCTTTGTGTGGCCAGGTTGCGAATGCACTGCCAATGGGATCGAGGCCTGCGAGGTCCGCTTGGCCCCCATGGAGGGTTGAGGTTAGTCGTTTGGGGTGAAGGTTTGGGGGCTTAGGGTTACTGAGGTTTGGGGTTTTAAGTTTGCTGGAGTAGGGCATAGGGCGTAGGGTTTAGGGTTTGAGGCGTCGTGTTTAGTGCTTACGAAGTAGCTTTAGTGACAGGGTTTCCGTACCGGGGTCTGTACCGAAGCCCATACCAAAACAAGAAGACCCCCTATCAACATTATAGTTTTGCAGCGGGGCCGTGAGGTTTGGACCTGCAGTTGGAAGGTCGAGGAACTCTTAAACCCTAAACCCTGATAGAAGTCTCGTCCCAAGGCTCGGGGCCTTGTAAAAGCCCTTGCGAAACTTAAGAAAACTTTGTTTGATAAAACCCGCGGTAGCTCCAGAACGCCCCGTCCTCATCAAACCCTAAGCTTGTAGAAGCCCGAACTGTGGAAGCAGAGAAGCATGAAGAACTAGTAGTCTTCCTCAGGGTTACATAAAGCAGTGATGATGTAAAGCTCCCCCAATAAGCTAGTCTACACATTTAGATCTCTATGTCAGCTTCCTGCCCGATCCGGTGGAGACAAGCACTTGCCAACAGCTTGCCCCATTCCTTGCTTGCAAAAGCCGAAGCGGCCCCAAATCCGAATCCAACCCGAAGCAGGGAACTATCGGGCCCGAAAACGGTAGGCATGTCGTGAGTGGAATGTAAGCAGCTACGAAAGCCATCTGACTGCTAAGTTCTGACTCACGAGAGCCCCAGGACGCTGGTGGAACCAGTACCAAGGCACGGTACTGCCATACTATACCATACTATACTACACTTTATCGTTTCTATACTATACCATACTATACTTGACTATTCTATGCCATACTAGACTTTACTCTACACTATATACTATTTACTACATACTATATACTATATACTACATGCTAGATACTCTATAGTATATACCATATACCATATACTCTATACTTTACAACACTACGCTGTCTGTTGTTGCCCCAACAGATGAGGGCGAGGTTTCACGTGGAGTTGACTCCCACTTTTCGGGTCACAACCTTGGGGCTTGTGGTCTTGCACCTTGAAGGATTATTATTGTTATTATTGTTGTTACTATCATTGTGATTTTTGTTGTTACTATTATTGTCATTATTATTGTTATTATTGTTGTTATTATTGTTGTTGTCATTGTTATTGCTATTATTTTGCATGGCTTTATGTATGTAGTTCTTACAGAAGCCAGAGTGCAGAATATAGCTGCAGCAGGTGGCAGAGCTCAAGTTTTTTAGCTCTGATTCCTTCAGAATGACGAGATGATGAATCTTCGACCGCCGTGTATAGAGACCACTTGCATATCTCATGATGCCTTCTCGTCAAGCTTGGGAAAATGATTGGGTAAACCAAGGATAGCAGAAGCAAAGACAACGTCATCATCATCATCATCATCATCATCATCATCACCATCATCATCGTCATCATCATCATCATCATCATCATCGCCGTCATGACTAGTACAATGCTTAGTAGCTATTACCTATAGTGTTTTGAGACAGCACGTGCAACGAATACTATACTCGCTGTGGGTCGTGATGTTGGAAATGAGGTTGACGAAAGGGCAGGAGAATATTCAGCAACGGCCGTCAAGTTTTTCACAATGCTGCAAGTAGAGAATGTGAGAATGCTGTTGAGAATCGAATACACACTGGAAGCACAACTAGGCACAAGGTCATGTAGCAGTGAAGCAGCTGTCATATGCATAGAGAGGATCACGGGTAGCAAGCATCCATAGTACCCATGCAGAGTAATTCCCCACCCGGATGTCACACCATGGGCCTACAGCCCCTCAGCCCTAGACCCTTAATGATAAGCCCTCAACCAGGTCATTGCTGTCCCTTTAGGGATCCAGCTGGAGCCGTACACCAAGATCTTCAACCGCGAGGTCTCAGATTTTAGGCTTTTCGGGATTTCGGACGAGCATTCGATGCCTGTCTCCTCCCCCCATCTGTGTAAAAAGCCCAGCGCCTACCACTTCCCCACTGACCCCTGCTTCTGATTCGCAATCTTCGGAGTGACCGGGGTTTGGAGCCCGTGGCAGGAGACCAAGCAGCGCATTCGTGACTTGGAGAGGAGCCAAAAGGGAGATCCTAGGGCCCAAGGCTGGATGTTGATCTCTGTTTAGTCCTTTTTGGCACTTGTGCCGACGCACAGCTTGATAGAAAAGGTGACGAGAGGCATCGGCATTCTGCAACTGATGGCAGACCAGCATAGACAAAGTGTGTCTGCTTTGTCTTTCGCACAGTGGTGGAGTCACACTTTTTTCGGGGCTCACCTTAAACGCCCCAACAGTGAGAGCCTGCAACCAGCATGGCCCACCCTACCAGGCGTCAAGCAAACTTTCCAGGACCTTCGCGGGCAAAACCATCCTCATGGCCGTGGATCGCCTGGAGGCGGGTTCGTGTGTCTAGGCAGCTCAGCAATCAACGTCTTCGTGATGCCAGAAGATCACCGTCCGTTTGTCATAGACATAGCCATCTGAAACAGAGAGAGGCATAAGAGCGAACCTGCTGAGATTGGCACCCTTGATGGTTTGGAGCTGCATCAACATCGCAAGAAATAGTGCGCCGTTGATGGACAAAGCCCTGCCGTGCCCATAATGGGGAACATACGCTACAAATTCCTAAAGTTTAGGGTGCTTATGGCAATGCAGGATTGTAAGCCCTTAGCCCTAAACCCTACACCGGTTTGCCTCGGGAGTCCTTTCAGGGGGGGCTCAGGCCTCCGGGACTTCTGGGGCTTGCAAGGCCCGCAGGCTGAAGGAATACATCCCCTTGGAGATGCTGTGTACTTCGAAAAAGAGATACCCCCGCAAAAACCTATTCTGGCCAGGGGTGTATGGCCCGAGCTTGGGGAGTTTCCGGTCACGTCCGGGCCGCTGAAGCCCCCTAAACCCTCAACCCTGAACCCTTTAAGCCCGAAGCTCCGAACCTCAAACCCTAAACCCTGAACCCTAGACCCTAAGCCCTAAACCCCAAACCCTTAATCCCTAAACCCTAAAAACCCCCAAAAAAGCCTCCGAAACCCCTGAACCCTAGACCCTAAGCCCTAAACCCCAAACCCTTAATCCCTAAACCCTTAATCCCTTAATCCCTAAACCCTTAATCCCTTAATCCCTAAACCCTAAAAACCCCCAAAAAGGCCTCCGAAAGCCCAAAAAGAGGAGAAGGAGGGCATCCCACACAAGATCATGGCCTTCCACAAGTTCCTCCAGAAGTCGCCGCCCGGGGCGCCCAGCCCAGGGAGGGCTTCGCGAAGCCCCCCCTTTTTGGGGTTTACCGGTTTGGTTTAGGATTTAGGAGGCTTTCGGAGGCTTTCGGGTTTCGGAGGGGTTTACCGGTTTGGGGTTTGGGGTTTAGGATTTAGGAGGCTTTCGGAGGCTTTCGGGGGGCTTTCGGAGGGGTTTCGGAGGGGTTTCGGAGGCTTTTCAGGGTTTTCCGGGTTTAGGGGTTTAGGGGTGTCGGGTTGATGCTCCATTCCTAAGCCTGGGACGGGTATCCTCAGCCCTAGGCCCAAATGCCCAAAAAAACGCGAGACCACAACAAGCGCTTCCTGCATCCTGTTGGGTTTTTTGGGTTCAGGGTTCTGGGCTTAGGGGGTGTTCGGGTGTCCGGGTCTTGGGTTTTTAAAGGTTTCGGGTCATGCCACTAAACTCTGAAGCCTTGAAACCACGAAACCCTACACTAGGCTTAAAGGCATGAAAGAGTCTAGCAGACAGTAAGGAAGACAAGGAAGAGTCCTGCCAGTTCTCGAGGCTTCTGCCCTAAACGCCCCCAAGCAAGCTCAACGCCCCAACACACCCTAAACCCTAAACCCTGAACCCTAAACCCGTATTTAAAGGTTAACCAAAAGCCTTATTCCAATAATCAAGGCCCTAAACCCTAAACCCTAGCTTCAGGTCTTGGGCCGAGCGTGTCGTCTTCGTGCAGCTGGTGAACCAGGCGCTGAAGCCCTTATGAACTCGTTTAGGTTCCGCTTATGCTTTAAAGGGAAGCCCTTACAGGGGCTCCATGATAGAACCCTATAGTACGCATAAAGGTTCCTTAAGTGTTCCTTTAAGCATTTCAGAAGAGGGATACTGTAAGGGTACTATGGGGTTCGGTGGGTTCAGGGGTTTGGGTTTAGGCTTTGGGATTTCAGGTCTGAGGTTTTGGGGTTCAGGCTGCTTTTCGCGTTAAGGGCGGTGCAGACTGGGCTTTTCGCGCTGTTCGTTCAGAGCGTTCAGGTCTTTTTTTGGGGTTGAGGCTTTGGAGCACTTAGTGTGGATGTGACAGGCAGATGTTTCACAGCGTACTGTGTTCAGTGCGTTGTGTAGACTTTTCATAGGTTTCTGTTACGATTTATAACGGCTATCTAAAGGGCACAAACCCTGAAGCCTGAAGCCTTTAAACATTGAGGTTTGGGGTTGTGTGGCTCGTCCAACCCCTAAGGCGGTTGGGTTCTAGAGTTTGGAATTCAGGGTTTAGGAATCCGATTCAGGGTGTAGGTTTTAGGGTTTAGGGAAAGTTTAGGGTTTAGGGTTAGGAATCCAGGTGGCGGGCAACAGAAAGCTCCGCCGCATCAAGGTAACTTGAACTCCAAACCCGAATATTTACGATAGATCCCTCACTACGACAACTAAACATTCGTTTTAGTACCATGACCCTAAACCCCTACACCCTAAACCCAAAACTCATGAAGCGGTTCCTATGGTAGCTTTGATTACGTTCTCCTCGAAAGGACAAAGCTCCAGGGCTCAGGGTCGGGGGTTGAGGAGCACGAGGATCGTGCTTTCGGTTACTATCCGTCTTCCCTATAGCAACAACAGTAGCAGTCATAGCAATGATCATAATCATCGCAATAATCAGACGAATAAGGAGCATAATGCTAGAAGCCGTCGGGACAAGAACAGCTATAAACATGCGAACTATACTCATGGTCATGATAGCCATCATGACCATAGTCTTTGCAGTCTCCATTACACATATTCCCGAGCCTTTTTGGTATTGTGGAGCCCTAAACCCTAAACCTTTACCATAGATCCCTCAATATAGTGTACTATAGTTACTATAGTACATTATAATATACAAATTATAGTATATTATAACATACTATAGTACATTGTAGTATATTATAGTATATGCCCGTTCCAGGCGAAGGCCGAAGATGGCGACGACGAGAAGGTTCGCGAGGAGAGGCAGCTGCTGCAGCAGGCCCGAGCTGATTTTGAAAGCTTATCTTCAGGGTTTAGGGGTTGAGGGTTTAGGATTTAGGGATGAGGATTAGGGTTTAGGGCTTAGGGTTGAGGGTTTAGGGTGTTCCATGGGGGTTTCGATAGGATTCCTTTAACGGGGTGTCTGCCAGGGCCTGTGCTGCATGCGTGCAGCAAGCCGAAGCAGCTTTCCTTTCGGGTGGCTTTCAAGATGGCACCTTGTTCCGACTCAGTAGGAGCATTCAGACAGGCAATCCTGGAATTTTGGTCTCCTTCCTGGGAAGGCCAAGCTATGATTTAAGCTTCTTTTCTTGCTTGCTGAGTAGTGTGGCTTTTCGTAGCATTTCATTCGTTGAAGAGTCCGGATCCATCAACATGGAACTCGCAAGTCGGCCGGCCGATGCGGAAGGCACCGGAAACCCATACCGAATCCCGAGGTTCTAGCTCTAGATTTCCCTGAAGGGTTTAGGGTTTAGGGACCATTCCTGCCGCCAGGGTAATTCAAAAACCACAGCAACTCTAACCAGCTGCTACTTTTAATGCCCACCACAGCTATGCCCATAAGCACCACTATGACCTGGTGCTAGTACCACGACCGCCACCACCTCCAGCACTTGTGCCAGTACAATCTATTTGTATATCTGTATATGTAGACAGACAGATAGAGAGATAGATACATAGATAGATAATGAAGAGAGAGATAGAGAGAGAGAGATAGATAGAGATAAATAGATAGGCAGATAGGTAGGTAGATAGATAGATAGAGATATAGATAGATAGAGAAAGAGTGCATATTCCTACATCTCCCGATGGCCCGTGCACCATGGCGCCTGAGCAGCACCGAACGTGGCATCGCTTTGTGGCGGGAGGCCTCGGGGAGATGTGCCTTGGACCGAATTTCACTTTAAGGGTTCCTTCAACGGTACGATAAGGGTTACCATGATAAGGGTATCTATAAGGACTCTAAAGGTTAGGGTTTATCATAGTTTGGGGCATATATTACGATGCCAAGTTAGTGTTTTTGGGGGATTAGGGTTTGGGGTCGAAGGTTGATGGTTTAGGGCCGAATTTATCATTTGGGGCATCTGCTACGGTAGCCATAACAAGGAACCCTTGAAGGAACCCTATTCTAATTTATTCAGCCCCGCATTTTGGGTGGCATTGAATTTCATGGCTCCGGTTCAGAGGGATTTGGTCTGTGAGTTTGAGTTGCAGGTCTTCAGGTTTATGATGCATGCTGTTTGCGCCTAAGGATTCGTGATTCTGGGTTTTGGATTCTTACACGCTTGAGAGGCTCTCCTGTGGAAGTATGGCTGGTAACCCTATGCTTGAAGGCACACCTGAGCACAACGTAGTCTGGCTTCCTGAAAACTTGGTAAGTAGAGTGGGGAGTAGAGTCATACTACAGATTACACTGCATTATACTACGCTATGTTATATTATACTATGCTATACCAGAATGTTCTTGACTGTGATGTACTATAGCATACGGGACTTTTTGCTGACTATCCCCTTTATATTTATATGGTACAGTATAGACTCCCCGGGCCGAACCAAAGTGAATCCCTAAACCCGAAGCCCCTAAACCGAAGTGAAGCACTGGGTTTCTGATTCGCGTCTTCGGAGGTTTGCGGTCAGCTTTTCGCATCCTGCCGATGTGCTGAAGGTGCGACCTTTGGGTATAGGAGATACGATACAAGGTAGAAGATGCAACATATAATGTGACTATGCACATATGTACATATGTAAACGTGCCCGCATCTCTATCTATCTTTCTATCTACCTGTCGCCGATCTACCTATCTATCCATCTATCTGTCTGCTTATGTATCTATAGACACATAAGCACACGCCTGTTAATACAGATAGAATGTCGACGAAGACATGTTACTCCTCCACTTTCAGGCCCGAAACCCTAAACCCTAAAGCCCAGTACCTGAAAACCCTAGACCTACGGTTGATGTTGAAATCCTGCATTACCCATAATAAAGAATATACCGTAATTCCCATAGTTTAGGGTCCTTAAGGCAATGCAGGATTTGTATCATCAACCGTAGGGTTAGGGTTCAGCGGCCTTCCCAAACTTGCCTCTACGGCCTTTGAAGTCCTCTGCTGAAAGAGGTCCAGAGCTTCGTGGTTCAAAGTTTGGAATTTAGGGTTTAGGGGTTTAAGGTTTAGGGTTAGAGGGTGGGGATTTTTGTGGTTCATGGCTTCTCTGAGCTCATGAAGGTACGCCTACAGCTCACCGGCGAGTGCGACCGTGCGATGCGAACATTGCGCCTGCGCGCCTGGGGCTTTCCTGGAGTCCTGAAGCCCTAAACCCTAGACAAACCCTTAACCCCTCAACCCCTAAACCCTAAAACCCTAAATCCTGAAGCCTAAACTGAAGCCCCCGAGAGCAACGGACCATCCTCCGGGCCATCTCCTGAAACTCGAAGCTTCCGAGTGTAGGAACCTTGCACTCCGTTGGGCCAAGGAGATATGAGGCAGGTGGCACACAAGCTCTTCGTTGCTTGGGCCGCATTTTCCGCAGGCTTTCGGGAAAGTCTAGCACTTCTACTGCACTTCTACTGCTACTGCTACTGCTATTGCTGGTTACTACTTCAAGGCTCAGGGTTCACGCTTGCAGGGCTTGGGAAGGCTTTCGGGTTCCAGGTTTCCAGCATCAAGGAGTCCCAACAATGTGTGATCTTCCGTACATTAGAATTTAGGCTTCGGGGTTTGTGTAGGATTGAAAGCTTGATCTCTGTGTCAGGCAGCCTAAAGCCGTAGGAACCTAAGGGGTTTCACACCCCAAGCTCTAGCGGAATCTCTAAAGCCTATACCCTAAACCCTGAACCCAAATTCCGAAACCCGAAGCCCGAAGCCGGTCCTGAGAGGCTTACTTCTGCACCCGAACCCGTGATGTCCAAGAGGCAGGTGCCCGACAAAGCCCTAGAACCCCTCAGAGGCAGTTCTCCAAATGAGGGCCCCTTTTTAGTTCCCCCAAAATAAGACGGCACCCTCATAAAAGGGGACCCTAAAGGGGACCCGAATTGAGAGAACCCTCAGAGATGCCTGCTAAAACCCTTCCAAAGCCCTTAGAAGAACCTTTAAAGGTGTCCTTAAAGGAGCGCTTCTATCAACCCTTGCAGGAAGCCTTATGGTCACGCCTGCACCCTCAACCCTGGCCCCTAAACCCTAAACCCGGAACCCTAGACCCCAAACCCTCAACCCTGACCCCTAAACCCTGAACCCTGAACCCTGAACCCTTCAACCCTAAACCCTAAACCCTGAACCCGGAACCCTGAACCCTCAACCCCAAGCCCTAAACCCCGGTGACCCGAAACCCCGATGACCCTGAGGTTCAGGAGGGCTTCCGGGGACTCTACGCTGGCATCTCAGCGGCTTGGTTGCGCCAGGCCGAGGGGCTCCCCTTTTTGTTTGGTTTAGGGTTTTATAAAAAAGAGGGTTTTTAAAAACCCTCGTTTGGTTTAGGGTTTTATAGGGTTTTACAGGTTTTTATGGGGTTTATAGGGTTTAGAGGGTTGGGCTTAGAGGGTTTAGAGGATTTTAGAGGGTTTAGAGGGTTTATAGGGTTAATACGGTGAATAGGGCTTGTAGGGTTTATAGGGTATAGGGTTTAGGATATATAGGGCTTATAGGGCTTATAGGGTTTTGGGAGGCTTTAGGAGGGTTCAGGAGGCTTGAGGGTTCCACTAACGGGATCTTGAAGCCTTCCTGGACGGGATCTACAAGGCTTCTGCAAAGGGGTTTTGGGGGGTTTAAGGTTTGGGGTTTTGGGGTTTTGGGGGGAGGGGTTCGCAGGTTTCGGGTCTAGGGGTTCAGGTTGCGAGGCCATACTCCCGGAGCCCATTTGCGAGGAATATAAGGGCTTGGTAGGTTTTAGTAAGGTTCTGCACGGTTCTTTGCGCGACGTAAGCGGCCCTTGATTTGAGAACTATAGCGTCAGCAGAGGGTTGAAGATTATGTTTGTTTGTATTTCACGGGTATTGGGATCCCTGGAGACGGGGGTAGGCAGTGTTAGGGGTCAGCAATTAGGACAGGTCTCTCTTCTGCTTTGGCTCTGGTTGAAGGTTGCTGTAGCTGTTCCTGCTGCCTCTGCAGCGGCTTCTGATTCTGTCTGTGACTGTAGCTCTTGCTTCCTCTTCGTGGCTGTGGCTTGAGCTGCTCCGCAGTTTTTTTTGCTTTGTTGTTGTTGTTGCTGCTGCTGCTGCCGGCACCTGAACCCAAACTCTCTGAACTCCTGGCTTTAGGGTCCTCTTGTTACTATGCAAACCCTAGGCTTATAGTAACCCTATCATTATAGTAACGTTGTGACCCTGTTGTTATTGTAGCCCTATCATGATGATAAAACCATTAGTAACCCTATGATTTTACTATTGTTATTTTTTGCAACTACTATTGCTATTGTTAGTATTGTTATAACAGTATTATGATTGTTATTATTATTATTGTTATTAATATGAATATTGGTATGTTGATTATTCTTTTTTACTGTTATTGTTGTTATTATTGTTGTTAATATAGTAACCCTATTACGGGTCTCCGGGGTCCCTCATTTCCTCAGCAGGCCGTTTTCGGCACCCTCCGCCACGGCCTCTACGGCCTCTAGGCTGCAAGAGCTCCGGAATCCGACCGAAGAGGATCTGGGCTGGGCTTAGAGTTAAGGTTTAGGGTTTAGGGTTTAGGGTCTAGGTTTCGAGAAGTGGTTTTTCAAGGGCTAGTGAAAGGGCTGCCACAAGGGTTAGTATAGTTGGTTACAATGAAGGTTAGTATAAGGGTTAGTTTAAGGGTTACTTCAGGGGTTACTTTGACGGTTAGTACAAGGGTAGTATAAGGGTTACTATACTGTACGGCTTACTGTAAGGGTAACTACGAGGGTTTAGATCTTAGGTTTTGGGGTTTAATAACTTAATATGCTCTTCTGCTAAGCTTTGCAAAACTTAATTCTACAGATTGAAATCCCAAACTATCACAACATCCTTGTTCTAATTGCTCTGGCCCTCGTAATATCGCTGCCCAAGTATGTGCACGCCTTATTACGGCTCTAGTTGAACACTTCCCTAAACCTTAGTGAGAAGTATTTCAAACCCAATGAATTTCAGTTCTGGTGTAGTTGAAGCGTTTGGCTTGACCTGCTGCTGCTTTTGCGGTAGAGGCGTCGAACCTCTCCAAAAAGGCTGCCAGGGTGTAGGATCTAAAAGAAGCCTCTGCAGTCTATAGTGGTTGTGTAGTGCCTCCAGAACGCAAGGACATGTAGTCCCCAGTCCTGCTCTATCAGAAAACCCGAAGGCCGTTAACTTCAGAGATCCTTTTGTGCTCTCAGGTACATTCAATTGATTTTGGGTTCTCCAGGTGGGCTCTAAACCGTAAGCCTTAAACTGTTTAGCGCTTGTGGACCGTGGAGAACGGCAGGCGTCTTCGAGAGATGGGGCAAGGCAGATGCCGGCACCATGTCTGGGTTTGTTCAGGGTTTAGGGTTTAGGGTTCAATACAGGGGCCTTATGGGTGTCTTGAGCAGAGCTTAGTTGTCCATTACTTCAACTTGTCCAAAACGACAAGCCCAAGCAAAGTTTCAATTTCTCGTGTTTCTTTGCTCGCTCTCTCTCTCTCTCTCTCAGCGCAGAGTCCTCAACACCACAACAGAGCTGTGAGCTTAGATTCGTGAAAAACCCTTAAACTCTGAACCCTACACCCGGAACCCTCAGTCATTCCATGAGAGCCTGCAGTTCTTGAAGTCGCATCCATGTGGGATACACAGAGACATGGGCTTAGCAGTTCTAGTTATCTAGTTCCTTGTAACTTCAGAGATCATGAATCTATCTCCATACATACATATACTTACATATACGTACATACACATACATCTACATACATATACATACATAGACACATGCATGAATGTCCACATGTCTGCACCACGGCGCAGGATGGCTCAAGATTCAGGTGACGAGGCCTTTGGGCTTCAGGGTTGTGGCGCAGCAGCATAGCTAGCTTTTCTTGGGCCGAGAAACTCACAGCACGATGGCTTCAAGGAGTCACGAACATCTCAAATCCTCGAATCGAAGGGAAACGAAACAGAATCTAAAGGTTGCAAAGGAGGGTAGTCAGGACATGGAGTTCCCTGTGTTCGCAGTGGCAAAGTTGGAGCAATCCTGCACTCCCCATCCCATGAACCATACACCCTAATCCTAAACTACGTTAAGCCCAAGCGCACATCCGAAGTTCCCAAGCCCTAAACCCCTATAGCCACCCTTATAGTAACCCTGATAGGAGCCGCCGAGGCCCTATCCCCTTGCTTTGGCGCCTCCAAGCCGCACTGGGTGCCGGCGTGGTCGCTGCGGTGGTGGCGAATCCAACGGACGTGGTGGGGGGGGGGGAGAGATTAACCCGCTTTGCAACCAGAATCCCCACTTTACAACCAGAATCCCTACTTTACAACCACAGACACTGTTTTCGTTGTCAGAATCCCCACTTTACAACTGCCAATCCTGAGAACGCCCACTTTGCAACCCGTCTGCTGCGTGTGTTTGTGCGTCTGTGAGCCTGTCTTCGATGCTATGATATTGCTATTTCCTCGAGAGCAGTAGTTGAGGGCTGCTGCGGATTATATGCAGCCTGCACCCTAATTAAGCCCCTCAACACCTAAGCCCTAAACCCTTGCCAGGACTAGATCCCTAACGTATGGGAACCCGCTAGAGAATTTTCTACTACAACACATTTCTGAAATAAAACCATAACTACAACATCATGTGTAGTACAATTTGGGGTAAAAGTATTGGCTTTAGTATCGAACTATACATATATATATATATATGTGATCTAAAACTAATCAAACGATGTCCACTCTGGTGAGAAACGAGTCCGTCCATGAAGCGAGGTGCTGATTATACGTTAATGTGCTTCACACTCCTAGCCTTGCCTGTGCTGGGTTGGTGGGTTGGTTTTTGAAAAAATCAGTTTTGCATTATGTTTTCCCACACACAAACACACAAAAACAAAAGATCAATTTTTGAAAGTACTTGTATGTCATGAAACCGTAAATGCAACTTCAAGTGTATATAACAACATTTGGGGTTCAAGTATTGGTTTTCATATCTATGTATTTGTGTTTGAAACAATGCCCACTCTGGCGAGAAAAGAGTCCGTCCATGAAGCGAGGTGCTGATTATACTTTTAATGTGGGAGCTGGGGGCCCGCGGTTTTGGATGGCACACAAAAGCAAAAATCAATTACATTGGTACTTGTATGGCATAATTGCGTAAATACAACATCAACCACATCAACATCATATAGCTCAAAGGGCTGTGAGTACGATGCCATGGGCCCGCCTTGTAAACCATGTACATACAATACGGATTTATATATGTATATATATATATATATATACACACATACATTTCGGCTTAAGAACGCTCACATTGCAACCAGCATTACTTTCCAACCTGCATGGCTGCTGTAAAGGATGATGCTGGACATTCCAGGCTTTGACGTTGTCAGTTAATAGGCTTGTTAAGAAGCCTTCGCAACCGGTTGCAAAGTGGGGATTCCGGAAAAGCTTGTGGGTTGTGAAGTGGGGATTCTGGTTGTAAAGAANACGTTGTCAGTTAATAGGCTTGTTAAGAAGCCTTCGCAACCGGTTGCAAAGTGGGGATTCCGGAAAAGCTTGTGGGTTGTGAAGTGGGGATTCTGGTTGTAAAGAAGGGATTCTGGTTGCAAAGTGGGGTACACCCGGGGGGGGCGGGGGGGGAAAGGGGGTTTAGTGGTTCGGGTTTAGTGTTCGGGGTTTAGGTGTTGGGGTTTGGGGTTAGTTAAGGGTCTGGGGTTTACGGGGTGGGGGGTCGCTCTGCGGGCTTGGATTTGAGGGTTTAGGATTCAGGTTTTTTGGGTTGGGCCGGACTGGGAAAGGGGCTGGAAATGATATTCTGGTTCCGGCGGCTTAAAACGCATCGTCGTTGTTGCATGGACTTTGTCGTAGTACGTACCGATGTATTTCTGCCTTCTCCATCTAGGCATGAATCAGCTTGTTGTACGTGCTTCTGCACGTGTGCAGCTACAGTTTGATTTGCATGCTGTTTCTTGCATGGTCGTTCTCATAGATTTGGTTCCTGGGCTCTCGCGTCTTCCGACATATGTACGCATGGGTTTATGCCATGCAAGGTTTACGAACTTCTTCGCTTACCCTTCATTATAGTAACCCCTATGAATCCTGAACCTTACTAAACCCTAAACCCCAATATCAACCGGAAATTGTAGTAACCCCATAGCAAGTCTTGCAGTAACCCTTCTTTGTGTGTTTAGTTTCCCCTGCTTTTGGTGCTCTCAAACGGGACTGCGGGGACAGATCTCTTCTCCCACGTTCAGAAAAGCCATCGTGTTCTTCGCCGTCCTAGGAACGTTTTAAACCCAGAGCCCGAAACCCTGAAGACTGAATCCTACACCCTGGATCCTGAACAAAACAAAGCCTAAACCCTCATAGAACCAGTACAGAACCGATCTGGGACTTTCCGACAATAGGGGACCCTAATGTAGTACCCTAAATAGTAGGATCCTTATTATAAGGACCCCAAAAAAAGGTACCCCTAATTTTCGGAAACCCCTTCTAGAATCCTTATAGAACCCTTTCCACACCCAAGTCCTCTCTGCCGCTGACAGGTACTGATTCGGATGCAGTCGGACGCCGGATGGCCCGCGCAGCAGCGTCGCTCCTGGGCCGCGAGGATGTGCTGGGGGGCCACCCTTAAAGGGATCCATAAGGGTTCCTATAAAGCGATCTATAAGGGTTCCTTTAAAGGGATCTATAGGAGCTTCCTTTAAAGGGATCTACACGGGTTCCTTTAAAGGATGAGGGCAACAAAAGCTGTTTGTTGTGACGATATTTTCGTTCCGATGGCCCCGCATCGGCCGACATCCCGCTGATGATATAAGATCTTTCATCGACTGCTTCCTTTCTCCGGAAAGCCCTGAATGCCTAAGCCGTCGTCAGAAACCCTACACCCTAAACCTAAGACAGAGCCGGAGACATACGCGAGGATCGTACCACCACGCTCTTCACGGCCTGGTGCGAGTGTGGCGTGAGGAGGGGTGGCAGGCAGCTAGTCCACCCACATACTCCCAAACCTTTTTCAGAATACTATAATATTTCTGTACTATGTTATGCTACGTCATACTATAAAAGCCTGCAGGCCTAACTAAAGCTTAATCCCGGTGCTTAAAATTAGGGTTTCTGTTTGGCGCTTTAAGGTTTTTTTCGGGGGTTTGGGGTTTAGAGATGTCGGAATGTCGGATGTAAAGGTCAAAAGGAGAGAGGACGGGCCGGAGAAAGCGAAAGAAGTCCGGGCTCTTCAGGAATGGGAGTATCGCTTCAAGAGTTTTTTGTCAGGGGCTGTACGCGTTTCAAAAAGGGGGCGAGTTTGAGAGTAGGGCTTGCCAATTCGGCCTGTAGTTGATGCCGAACGCAGAGTTTTTCTGTGCAGAAACCGCCATGTGCATGCCCTAAGAGGAGAAAACTAACCAACGCCCAGAGGGCAAACTGGAGAGGAAGCAGCCAGTAAGCCCACGGCCCAAGACGTCGATCCGGATCGAGGAGCAAAATCAAAGCAGCACAGGGCCCGGCCACAAAGAGTTCATCTGCTCGAGCGGAGATGCACCTGTCACCAAGGGGGGCAGCACGAAGTGGAGCATGCATTCCCAAATGCGGGCATTCTCCTGCTGTGCTGCTGCAAGAGCTTTGCAATAGAGGACACGGCTAAGATCACAAAAAACTTCCTGCAATCGGGCACTGCCGTTGTCGACAGAGCAAGAGGGCTCCGCATCCGCAGTGAGGGGAGTGCACATCCACCACTTCCTATCTTTGGAATGCTCATGTGCTCCCATGTGTCTGAGCGAAACGGGTGTGGATGAGAATCGTGCCTGTGGTCAAGTGCGGCTGGTCGCGGCACTGTTATAGTTTCCAACAGTTCGAAAAGGTTTGTGATATACATACATGAAGAAGTAGTGGTCCAGGCTTCAGAAATCGAAGCCAAGATCTCGTTGGAAAGCAAGGCGCTGTATCGCGGAGTTGGGCCAACTACGGCTCGTGCTGCGCTGGTGACGATGTCGCAGCTGGCCACCTATGAGGACACAGGATTCACGGATTCGGGACTTAGGCGGAACCCCCAACCTGCTAAGAGCCCGTAAGGCAGAACCCAACAGCGCCAAGCCCTAAATGATAGAACTTCACAGCCCTATCCCAAGCGGTTATCTGGGCCAAACCTCTTGGTGTGGTTTCGGAGCTACGATGACTAGTCATGGCGATGCCTTCCAGGCAGTATAGCAGGACACTATAGTCACTATAGCCCCAAAGCCGGTTCTCAAAACCTTTCATACCAGTGTACATACGTGTATGTATGTGTGTGTGTATAAAAAAAAATATATATGTACAGACTTCCTTTGAATTTAACTGGCACAGATGCTTTGGATGTTGCAGCGGGTACTGCAGCGCGGTTCGACCAGTCTCCAGCACGTCTACAAACCCTCATCACCTAATCCCTGAACTCTGAACCCTGCACCCTAGACCCTTAACCCTCAAACTTTCAACTCAAACTACACTGCACCCTGAACCCGAAACCCTACACACTCAGCCCTAAACCCTAAACCCGAAAGCCCTCAAGAGCCCTCAACCCAGTACCCTAAGCCCCTGGGTGCAAGTGAGGCTTCTTCCGGGACATCCCAGAGCCTTCATAGAAACCCTTATCGTAGCCTGCATTGGGCCCTTCTAGAGCCCTTCTAAGTACTGTGGAATCCCTCTAAACCTTGAGCCCTTATAGCACCCTCGTATATAGAATTTATATTGTTATAAAATTCCCCAATACCTTGCAGAGCCCATCATGGAAACCACGCCCCTCAGTTTAGGAGGTAAAGTCGCGGGCACTGGCAGCCGGTGTGGCGGAGAGCATCAGGCGAGGACGTTTCAAGAATTCAGTTGAGGTTACCATATCAAGGATACGTCTCTTCAGATAGACACATAGATAGACAGACAGACAGCCCGGCAGGAAGACGGACAGATAGACGGACAGACGGATAGACAGATAGACGGATAGACCGATAGATAGATAGGTAGATAGCTTTATTGTCAGATAATACTAAAACGCTGTAGCATTTGCTTTCCTTTTGGAAGAGCGCAGTTTTATCATTGGAGTTGCCTCAAGGCTGTTGTTGGCTTTCCAGGTTTGATGTCGCAGGTCTGAACTTGAAGAACTGCAAATACCCTTCCCCTAGGGTTCCTAGTAGAACTATAGTGCAAGCTACGCCCAAATCCCCATTCGAACTATTAAGGTCCCGGGTTTGGGCCGTCACAAATTGCTTATGACGCCGTATGCCCGACCTTGAGCTTGTTTACGGGCTTCCTTTAAGGGCTTCTATAGCGGTGCTATGCGGGTACAGTGGGTTTGTAGGTTGATGGTTTGAGTGAGGCTCCACCTCGCTTGTGCGATGGCTTCTGCCACGGTGGCCTGCCTTGCCACGCAGCCAGTGGACTGCGTGAAGACACGTACCTTTGTATCCAAAAACTTGAGATTTGGGAATGATGATGGGCATTCGGAGACAGGGTCCCCTTGCACTATTTATTTCGGGGGCGGGGGGTAACTTCACTTTTTCTCGTTTTCCGAGGCATCATCAACATGCAGCAGACGTGCGGCATCTCCTACACAGGCTGGCGCCGTCTGAGATTAGAGCCCTCTGCTAGACTCCTTCAAATTAAAAACAAGGTGCCCATTATAGACTGCTGCCTTTGTGAACTGGGGTCAGGATGGTAGGCCCTAAACCCTCAACCCAAACTGTTGAAGCTTTTTACTTTGGGCTGGAGGTTTCAGGCAGCGATTTCTGTGGCTGCCTCATGCCATCGGCAACCATGGCACCGAACATAAACCATGATGGGTACTTTACATTAAATAGGGTCGTCCAAGCTCAAGTAGTCGTCGTTCCCATTTAGGTGAACTACTAGCCACCGTCCCAAAAAATCTCTTCTGAAACTAGCCAAGCCCGATAAAAGCCTGTCGAACCCTACAGCACCCGATGCATCAATCCCTATAAGACTCGAAACCCCCAGCCCTAAACCCTAAACCCTGTAAAGCTCTATAAGACCCCTCAGCCCCCAAACCCTCAGCCCCTAAACCCTCAAACCCTCTACAGCCTTGACTTTCACTTACCAGGAGTGGAGGAAGCAATGTGAGGGACTACCAGAAGGGACTACAGGGTTCCCCCCGTAAAAGGGTACTATAGGGTTCAACATATAAAGTCCCCTTTCGTTTTAGGGGTTAGGGGTTTCGGGTTTGGGGTTTAGGGGTTTAGGGTTTAATATATGGGGACTATAATGGGATCCACTCTCCCAGTCCCCTGTAAACACCAGTTCGAGGCCCCGTGGATGTGATACGCAAAACATTGGCCACGGAGGGCGTCCTGGCGTTCTACAAAGGCCAGCAGGATTCCCTCCAGGGTTTCGCAAAGGTTGCTAGAGTTGGGTTTAGGGTTTCGTAGGTTTAGAGTTTATGTGGGTTTATAGGGTTTGCATATAGAAGCCCGAACAGTTACGGATCATAGTCGTTAAGGTACCTCAGTATAACCATGGCAGAAGATACCCCACGACCCTCTTCTGATTATGACGGCTCCTATATCAGGATGCAAGGTTTTATAGTTTTGTAGAGATTATGATTCAGGGGGTTGCGATGCTTGGGACATTCGGGTTAATTCATTTAGTTTGAACTTACTGTCTTCAGGCTTTTGGCATTTGAGGGGTAGTAGCTGAGGTCCAGCATCCAGGTTTGGGGATCTTAGATCGTGGTTTCGAGTTTAGGGTTGTGGATTTGTTAAAGAGTCTGGCTTTTAAAGTCCGGTGTTTCTTGTCTTGTTTTCAGGCAGGGACGATGCTCGGAGTTGTTTTCCGCGCCACAGCTGTCGCGCCACCTCGCTACTTGCTGTGCTTAGAGGACGGCACTAACCGATTAGGCCCAAGTGCCGAAACTCCGTATTCGCTGAGTAAACAAGCCCTCAACAATGTTCTGCCAAGCAACAAGCACCACGTTTGGACAGCTAACAATGTTACACCCCAAATGTGAGGGACGGCAGGCAACTTCTCCACTTCTGTGGGGCAACAGCCAGCAGGTGCAGCGTGTTGTTCTGAGCACACATAGCCCGCGGGGACAATGGGTTGTACCATGGGCAAGATGTGCGCGCTCGTTCTATGGCACAGGATACGAACTCGACTAGCTGACTAGCTGTGTTGCAGTCGGCGTGGCGGTAAACCAGTTCGTCATGCTGTCTCGATGGAGTTACGTGGTTGCGCGTTTGTACAGTGCGTTTATATATTTAGGTATATGTATCTATCTATCTATCTCTCCATCTCCGTCTCTCTATCCCTCTATCTCCTGTCCATCCACCCATCTACACCTCTCTCTGTCTACCTATCTGTCTACATATCTCTGTATCTACATTTCTCTTTACACGCCGGCATGTCGACATGAACGTTGATACTTGATACCCTTGGGGGATTTCGGCATTTGGAGCCCAGGGGTCTGGGTCCTCATCTACTTTACCCGTTCACATCCATACAGAACATGGCCACGTCCACAATTTTTCGGTTTAGCCGCGTTCTGGAGGCCTGTCTGCTACGTTCCTGCGCAGCTCTGCTGCGCTCGGAGCGGTTTCGGCAGGGTAGAGCTTGAGCCCCTGAAAGCGGCTTTTGAGATTTTTGGGTTTAGGAGTCTAGAATAAAGTTATTGAATTTTTGCAGGATTTGAGGCTAGCCTAGTTCTAGGGTTTGCAAGTTCGGATTTGTAGATGCGGGGCCATGTCAATCCTAAACAGTGGCGCAGGATTACCCTTTAGTGCCCCTAGAGAGGGGGGGGTTTGGCCGTGTCTTTCTCCGAAGCTTCATGGAGTTCAGGATTCAGGCTTAAGGGTTCAGGGTCGAAGGGTTTGGGTTTTTTGGGTTTGCGGGTACAAAAGTGGCGTGGGGCTTGGGGGATATTTTTAGAATATTTGCTTTACAAGATTAGTATATTTTGGGTACTTCCCCGCTCTGTATCAGTTGGACAATATTTGCAATACATGATATAAGCCTTCTATGTGACCCCTAACATAGACTGTCACAGGGTGGGGGCAGTACCCAACTTGTGGTTTCCTTATAAGTCCTTATGGTGCCCGTTAGTACCCTCCAAGGAACCCGTAGAGAGACCCTTTTAGTATCCTTAAAGGAACCGTAAAGAACCTTTATGATTCCTTACACCCAGAGACTCCAAGATCCCTTAATTAAGGAATATACCTTACATTATAGTAGGATCCCTAATATGATTTAAGGTATATTCCTTAATTAAGGATTCCTTACATGAGGGTTGAATAGGGTCCCTCTAAATTCCATGTTAGGGTTTATGGTAAGAACTTACAGAAATTAGGTTTCTAGTAAGGTAAGCCCTAAATTAGCGTTTAGGATTTGTTGTAGAGGGATTAGGTCCTTATTATACGTGTCAGTGTGCCTTCCTGTGAGCCATGAGCTGTTGTCGCTGTCTTGAGTGTTTCAAGGGCATCTGTTTATACTATCCGTATTGACTAAAATTTCCAGAAATGTGGGTGTCGTTTATCATTAGTAGACAATGGATTAGGTCATTTCCCATTAGAGAAACAGTCCCGCACTAAGGAAAGACTGAGGCCTCGATATACCTACACTTGTCCCCTGTGGTAACTGTATGCAGGTGTTACCTTACAGGGATCTAATTCACAGTACTCCTCTTTCCTCAGCCAACACTGCAGATCCCTGATTTGCAAAGGCCACCGCCCTTCTGAAGGACTTGCCTGTGATGCCATTCCTATTCTTCAGGTCCTTGCAGAAGAGGTTTAGTTCAACCGCGAAAAACTCACCTCTTTAAGGGTTTATATAAGGAAATCATATTAAGGAACCCTAAGCCGTCCCTTGTATTAACCATCGTGAGGCTGTCGCAGAGTATGGCCCCCAGAAGAGAAGTTTTCATCTAATATCGGGGCCTTAATAATTAGAATAAGGCCCATTATTCTTTAGTTATAATAATCATTACTAAGGCCCCTATATTATGCACTCACTGAAAGTTTCAAACCTGAGCCGTAACCGCCTGGCTCTAAGACATTTGTCAGGGCTATGGCCGCACACAGTGCTTCTCTGGCTGGGCCGCTGATCTCAATTACTGTGTTTGTGTGTGTCTGTGTATGGGCGTGTGTGTTTTTTTTGTTCTTTTTTGAGGGGGAGGGGTGTTATGCAAGAGGGGGGAGGGGGGTTATGCAAGAGCTCTTTCTTCTAGCAGCGTGTTGACCTTTGGGGCTTGGTTCCGGGAAATTGGGTCTTGACGTATAGATGTGGTTTAAGGTTTAGGGTTCAGGGCTTATGAACTTGGCCATGTACGCAAAGTGTGAAGATCACGAGTGAGCAAGTTAGTTTATGTTACGGCAACAGGGGAGGATATATATCTACATATATATGTATGTATGTATACATATATAAGTGGATTATATATGTATCTATGTAGAGCAGTTCAATAAACACGGTCCCATGCACTACTTGTGGCTAGTTATGTCAGTGTCCCGTTTCACAGTCGTGAACACATTAGACTTGGCGTGATGCAAAGCATCGGCACCGAGCTGGGATGATTTTTAATTGCCCTGATTGTTCAATACAAAACCCGAACCATACGTCGAATTTGAGGTAATTGACTTCCTTGTGTGAGTAGCCTACTGTGTACCGGACCGCATGCGCATTATATGCACAGCAACTTATCAACATGCTTCAGCATTATGGTAACTTGGACAAAGTTCCGTAAAATCTTTTGAGACCACTGACCCCTATCAACTTTCATGCCTCCAACGCCAGAAACCTCATATCTACGGTAATTTACATTTTGTTCGACACCCTAAGCCCGAAGCCCTAAAAAGCCTTAAACAATTCAATAATCCCTGAACCGCTAAGACCCGGAGCCCTCAGCCTTCCACTAACAATACCCTACAGTTGAGGTTGCCTTAGGCCCAAAACCCTGAGGCCCTGAACCCAAAACCACCAAACCCTCAAGCTGTAAGCCCGAAGCCCGAAATCCTTCAGCCCGAGCCTAGGCCAAGAGTCGGTGACAGCGCGGCTGCGCTCGCTGGAGCTCTGAAGATCTAGGTGCCGAGCCGTCTTTAACACTTGGGGGTTTAGGGCTTATTCAAGGGGTTCTATATGGGTTCTATACAGGATTTATAAGGGTTTTCCTAGAGTTGGGGGTACCTTTGTGAAGGGTCTTTATTGTAAGGACCCCACTCTTGGGTTCTGTATCAGGGTCTGCGCCATTTTCTTAAGCTTCCCGTTTGGCTAGAGGGGAAGGATCTAGAGTCGAGGGAAGGCGGTTTGATGCGTTTCGGGTTCAGGTCTTAAGGGATGTTCGTTTAGGATAATGGTCGGGTTTAGGAGAACTCAGGTTTGTGCTTTAGGGTTTGGGCTGGAAATGGCTTGCAGGTTTCGGTGGCCGCCCTAGTCTTTAGAAAACGATCCCAACCCTAAAGCCCTAAACCCGAAAGGCCCAAACCCTAAACCTTGAGCCCTAAAGCCCTAAACCCTAAACCCGAAAGGCCTACACACTGAACCCTAAACCCTAAACCCTAAACCCTAAACCCTAAAGGCTTCAACCCTTAAAGCCCCAGAGCCCTCGAAAACCCTTGATCTCTGGCTTCAAAACGAGGGGTTTAGGGTGTCTATGAGGGTTTAGTAGAGGTTCTATGAGAGTTTAGGGTTTCAAGAAGGCTTTAGGGTGTCTATTATGTCTATAAGAGTTTAGGGTTTCTATAGGAGTTTGGGGTTTCTATAAGGCTTTGGGCTTCAGAGCTCAGGGTTTCTGGCAGGTTGGGCGCTCGAACGCGGTGTGGCCGCCGTTTCAGCGAGGAGAAAAGACGGCCGCCAGAACGCCTGGGAACGGTTTTGGAGCTTTCTGGTTGAGGGGTTTGGGATTTAGGTAGGGAGTTTGCTCAAGGGAAGGGCGCGGAGGATCCTAAGCAGCGAGCGAGGGATTTTCAGAGTCTATAGGACAAGGTCAGGACTACGTTAAGCGATCATCGCAAGCGTATCTGTGAATACCCAGAAAGGTGACCATCATGATCAGGATGAGGGCGAGCATGGGTGAGTGAGACCAAGGTGGCGATGGCGACAGCAGTGCTGATGTGACACTGCTCACGATGAAGATGATGATGCTATCAATAAGATATCAATGACACGATGTTGGCGACGCCGATGCTGACGATGATGATGATGTTGATGATGTTTTCAATGATGGCGACGATATAGATGTCGAGGATAGCAGCAGTGATCAAGATGCTGTCGACATCGATCACATTGACTGTGCTGCAACTGCAGCAGCAGCAGCAGCTGCTGCACTGCCTACTGCCAGTGCTGTCGTCACTGCTAGGTAGATGCTAGCTTCGTTGTGAGCAATGACGTTGTTGCGGCTGTGGTTTTGGTGGTGGTGGTGGTGGTGGTAACTTGTACTGCTAGAAGGTACCCCAAAGTTGTAGCAAAACCTTTGTCGTAGTGGTGGAGGTGGTGCTGGTGCAGTGGCGACGCTTGCAATGATCGTGCAAAGCACAAAAAGAGTACTGATAATTGAGATTGCGTCGGTAATGACTCCGTGATGAGGGGGAACATAGCAAGATGGACGATGATAGCGACCGATGCTGCTGACGGGTGCCAGTAAAAATGTGCACCACAAGACAAATACTATCATCATCAGCCTTTTTTCCTCGGGCGAATTCCCGTAAAGTGACAACGATGATCGGCCCTGGCCCTCTAACACCCCGAAGCCTTTTCCCCTTAACCCCAAACCTCGCAGTTCTCTTCTGGAGCCCGAATTGCCCAGAGACTCCAATATCCCTTGATTAAGGAATATACCTTAAATCAACATAGGGATCCTACAAGAATTTAAGGCATATTCCTTAATTAAGGGATATTGGAGTCTGTGGGTGAAACCCTGACAGAGAAACCTCTGCACACTCCCGCAAAGGAAGCCTTGAGAGCACCCGAAACCCGAAACCTGCGCTTAGAGGATCATGGGACCTAGCAAGTAAGGTTCCTTAAAAGGTTCCTCAAAAGGGATCTACAGGTATTGAGGGCTGAGGGTTTAGGGCCTACTTAGAGGATCATGTAAGGTTATAAGTAGTTATAACGTTTATAGAACTGGTTATAGTTATTAAACTACTCAATCTCATGAACCCTAAACCCTAAACCCTAAACCCAAGCCCTAAACCCTAAACCCTAATCTCATGAAACCTCTAAGCAGGTCTACCAAATGGGTGGCGAGTGCAATTCAGCCTTCGGCGCCATTGGCCACCTCCCGCGCGGGGCTTGGGAGACGAAGATGAACCTCAGAGTTTTAGGGTTTGGAGTTAAGGGTTTAGTACAGGGGCCTTAATAATGATTACCTATACTATTTTGGGGGCTCCTTATTTTGTTTATAGTATAGTGGGCCTCAAAATCCTATTCTACTTATTAAGGCCCCTAAATTAGGTTCTGGGGGGTTGGTTGAGAGTTTAGAGTTCAGTGTTCAGGGTTTGGTGTTTAGCCAGAGTTGCCAACATGAGTACTCGCATGTGGGTTGTAGCACGTTTTTGAGGGTTTTGGGGGAGCTTAACACATTTGTAGTCATTGATTAGGTAGAGAGGTTCCTTGCAGAAGTGATCCTGAACTCATGCAAAGAGTTTGCACAGCTCAGCAATGCTTTGAAGGGGTATGGCAAAACTCAGACTGCAGGGGATGTTTGTCGCAGCTGTAAGAAGAGGAAAAAGCAAATCATGGTAATGCCGTATTCTGGGTCGTCATCAGAATCATGGGAGCTGTCAAGTGCTGATGCTAGAATGACAAGAGTAGAAACCATGGTCAGAGAGCGCCTTACACAATAAACTCTAAACCCTGAACCCTGAAAGCTATATCCTGAAAACCAATGTAATTCGCCCGACTTGGGTATTCCGATCCCTATAATAACCCCCTGAGCCATAGACCCTGAACTTTGAACCTCTTGCTGTAGTGTTTCTGGCCTAGCCGTCAGGATTCTTGCTTAGGGGATTTTGAACTCAGTTCCCTTCCTGGAGGTTCCACTTCCTCTACCAAGACCTCAACAGAGTGGATGTGACCGCCCTGATGGTGAAGGCGCAAGCCCAAACCACAAGGCTCAATTTGAGTTCCCAATGGCTTGATCCCTAGCCGCCGTCCTAAGCACAGAGGTCTGGTTGATTAGTAATGGTATCCCCTTGATAGTCCCTATGTAGTTGTACGATAATTTTCCAACCCCGACATTCTGGTTATTCAGGTCTGCGTCATCATTCCTAAACTAAAGTGTTTCGTACACATGAGCAGGTGCTCTTTCCCCCCCCGTCCCCCCTAGAGGAACCTCCACGTACTGAGAACACGCTCGTAGAACCTTAAGCTTCAAATCCTTGAACCTCCCTGCATAGGACCTATAGCCTATAAGACCCTCGTAAAACACTACCAGCACTACCAGCACCCTACAAAGCTCTAGACATCCCTGTAAAAGCTGTTCAACATCCCCAAAACCCATGGCGATAAGATTACTTGCTTCACCTTCAGCTCTTTTCCGGGCCTTAAAGTTCAGGGCACCCTAAACCCTAGGCCCTAAACCAAAACCCTGCACCATAAACCCTCAAAAACCCTGAACCCTAAACCCTAAACCCGTAAACCCTAATCTCTCAACCCGTAAACCCTAAACCCGTAAACCCTAAACCCTAAACCCGTAAACCCTAAACCCTAAACCCGTAAACCCTAAACCCTAAACCTCATAGTACCCTTATGGAACCCGTAAGGAACCCTACAAGGAACCCTAAACCCTGTTCTCCAGGCCCACGTCTTTATGGACACGCCTTTGCGGGACACCCTCTCGCGGGAGGCCCATGAGTTCGTCTGGTGCCAGGAGGACTCGGAGGGTTCGTTGTTTGGGGCGCTCGGGATGCTTCAGTTCTTAAATCCCAGAGACTCTAATATCCCTTGCTTAAGGAATATACCTTAAATCATACGGTTGATGGACAAAATCCTGCATGACCCTAAGGACCCTAAACTATGGGAATTATGGTATATTCCTTATAATGGGTAATGCATGATTTTGTCCATCAACCGTATGATTTAAGGTATATTCCTTAATTAAGGCATATTGGAGTCTTTGGGGAGCTCGGGATGCTTATGCTGTTCTTAAAGGCCCTAATTAGAATAGGGTTCCTTTAAAAGGGGGTCTATAAAGTGCTACTATAAGGGCTATTATAAGAATTTAGTACAGGGGCCTTAATGATTAGAATAGGGTTTTGGGGGTTCCTTATTATAATTATTATGGTACAATATACACCAAAACCGCATTCTAATCATTAAGGCCCCTACATTAGCTGGGACTAGGAGGGTTGTTTTAAGGGTTTATAGGGTGTTTGTGTTAAAGATTTATAAGGTCTTTGAAGGGTTCCTTTAAGGGTTTGTAGGGTTTTTGTAGGATTCTGGTTATGGAGTTCAATCGAAGTTACCATGATAATTACTTATTATAGATCCGAACTCTGGTAACTTCCTGGTAGTAGAGTAGGTAACCTTTAACCTTTTGGGGAAGTATAACCCCTATATAATCCTTATATTATGAAAAAGGTTAACCTTTGGTTCCCCATGATACCCGACAAGTAGGTAAATAGCCAGCGTGGAACCCTGAGTCCCAATCCCCGAACCCGGAGTCCCTTCCCAGAGACTCCAATATCCCTTAATTAAGGAATTTACCTTAGGGTTCCTTAAAGGGTTCCTTAAAGGACCAAGTAGGACTTAAGTTCATTAACAAGAACCCAGCAGCGGTCACCACAGAGCTTGCTTTAGGGGTTGAGAGTTGGATTAAGGTTTTAGGGTACCAGGGTTTGGGGGCTCCTGTAAGGGCGGCTGTTGGGATTGCAATGGGGATTCTGCATGGGTTTAGGGGTTTGGGGTCTTAAGGTTTGGGCATTCCGGTTATTTTCTATCCTAACGGGTTTCCAGCTTGTAGGAGTTCGGGTTTCGGGCCTCTTGAAGTTTGGGGTCTTGGGGCTGTAATACTATTTTGGGAGTTCCTTATGATCATTACCCATATATGGGAGTTTCCGAAAGTTAGGGGTACGGGGTACCCTATTTTGGGGTCCTTATAACAAGGATCCTACTATTTAGGGTACTATATTAGGGTTCCCTATTTTCGGAAACTCCCATATCAGGCCTTGGGACCCTAGAGGCAGTTCCTCCTTACCGTGGCTAGGAAGCACCTTCTCAGAGAAATGGTTCCCGGAGAGGGGGCCCCGAGGCTGAGAAAGCATGTAAGTGGTTTAGGGTTTAAGGGTTTAGGGGTTTGGGGTTTAAGGGTTTAGGGGTTTAGGGGTTTAGGGTTTAGGGTTTAGGGCTTTGGGGTTTTAGGGATCGGGGTTTAGGGTTTAGAATACAAGCATATACAAGCTCATGGCGGTGTGGCATTGATGTGGGCTAAGCCCCAAAGCAGACACCCGAAAGATAGCTTTTATAACCCCCTTGAGGAGCCGGACTGCGGCGTTCTGATTCTCTCGGAGTTCTCCGGATCCGCGCAGTCGCTTCGCGCCGCTGCCATCTGTCCGGGTCTCTACTCCAGGGTTACTGTTTTAGGCTTCCTTGGGCTCCTCTGTGTAACGATAGAAGCCGATATAGGAGCCCTTTAAAGGAATCCTTATGGACCCCTCTAGGGTGGCTCTTTGGGGTATTGTAGGGTTCGCGACTTGGGGTTTAGGGTTTAGGGCTTGGGGTCTTGGGTTCGGGAGTTTGCGATGTCGCTTCGATGTCTTGAGACAGTACTCGAGGTACTTGCAGTCTTGAACATCATGCAGGCTGCTGGTGTTTCTATGACTGCATCCCCGCTTGAATAGTTGTTTGCGCTATTCTTCTGATTCTTCTTTGGTTAATGGCAGCTTTGTGACTTGAGTACTTATAACTTTAACCACCACCACTGCTGTTATGCTGCCATGTGAGTAGTATTTTGGGTGCACGCATCAATACTCAGGAACCTTTGCATATTGTGGGTTAGTCGACTCGAACCTGGTCGAGGCTGAATCTTGCTGTTTGTATATGGGTACCCAGAGACTCCAATATCCCTTAATTAAGGAATACACCTTACATTATAAAATGATTTAAGGTATATTCCTTAATTAATATTGGAGTATCTGGGTACACTTGCCTGGACGACGCATAAGGCACAGGGCTGGGCTTGATTGAGGTTGGCGTCCAGTCGGCGGCCCGGTTGGTGCGCTGCCGACATTGCTTGACTCACATTCAGAAGAGGGAGACCAGGCTGACGTACTACAGGGGCCCAAATAATTACCAATACGATTGTGGGGGTTCTTTATTATGACTATAGTATAATATACCCAAAAACCCATTGTAATTATCAAGGCCCCCATTTCAACAAGCAGAAGTTTCCAGCTTGGCTACATGCTGGTTCTGTTGCCGGGCACCTCGAGCAGGACAACCAGTCCTTGCATGATGCCGTGCCTTTTTCCCAGGACTGGCTGAAGAAGGGGCCTCAATAATTAGAACAGGGTTTTGGAGGTTCCTTATTATGATTGTAGTGTAATATACCCCCAAACCTCATTCTAATTATTAAGGCCCCTGTATTAGGCAAGGCTTTCGATGGTCAGTGGCGAGACATGTCTCAACTTGCCTCTACTTTGCGCTTACGCCTGGGAACACCCTGAAAGTGTCCTCGTAGCTATTGGTTGGGTAAGCTATTGGTGTATATTACAAGGTCCGGCCTGAAGCGAAAATCAAATGCCAGTGCAAGTGACAAGGTTTTCTAATTCAGGGTCCGTTGTAGATCCCGAAAATATTATTCACTCCTAGGGAAAGTACCCTAAAAGCGACCCTAATTTCGAGAACTACCGACTGACATCTCCTAGGCTTCCTTTTCAGTAGCCCTTAAAAGAGAACCTATACATCCATAATATGAAGCCCCTTTTTTCAAGGTATATTCTTAATTAAGGGGTATTTGGGCTCTCTCCGACGAAAGGGCCTTCGACTACTCGGAGCGTCTGGTGCCAGCCTAGGGACTGTCGTAGAGCCAACCAAATACTGTACTATACTACAGTAGAAGCCAGAAAGTTGGAACATGAGTATCCTCATGCCCTTAAGGTAAAGTATAAGGGATCCTAGCACTAATCCTCCTAAAGTCATGTTCCAACTTTCTGTCTTCTACTATATACTCTACTAGACTGTACTAGACTGTACATAGTTATAATATAGAATAGTATAGTATAGTACGGTATGGTATGGGAAAGAATACACACACACACACACCTGCATTGTGGCCTGGCCCGGTAATCTCATCCGTACTTGGAGGTTCATGGGTAGTTATAAGTGGAGTCATAAGCCCCCTAATATGGGTTCTAAATATAGATACCCTACTTCTACCCCACTTATAGCTACCCCTAAACCCTAAATCCTATAGAGCCCTTTAAAGGAACCTCCAAGCAAGAAGCAGTTCCCAGGTGTGAACCCTTGGGACACCACGGCCTTCGCCGATGCCATCCAGGAGGAGCGCCGGGAGCCATCAGTAAGAGGGTTTAGGGTTTAGGGTTCACGGGTTTAGGGTTGATATTGTTGTTACCTCGCTATTCTAAAAATCAACATTGGGCGAAAATTACGTAGGAAGGTTTTCTCTCAACATAAACGAATCTCGGTTTTCTGCCAATCGCATTTGGAAACCTTGGAGGGGCTCTGGGCTGTCTTTCCACTACATGCAGGATTGATTTGGGGTCAGGGCCGCTAAACCCAAAACCCTAGCCTCTATACCCTAAACCCCTAAACCCCTGAACCTCTAAACCTCTAAAGCCCCAAATCCCTAAATCCCGAGAGCCCTAAACCCCGAAGACCCTAAACCCCCAAGCCCGAAACCTCTCCCCTAAAGCCCTAAAGCCCTACTTAGAGGATCATGGGACTTAGTAACTGGGGATTAATTAAGGTAACTATACTTATATTTACTTATAACCCCTCTTAAGGTACTTATAACCATACTTACTAAGTCCCATGATCCCCCTAGCAGGCCCAGAGCTCCCATTCCCCGCAGGCCATCGAGATGGAGTTCCAGGATCGCCGCGAGCTCCACCTCTACGGCCAGAAGCACGTCTTCGAACACACGCAGAGGCAGATGCAGTTGCTTTAGAACTGCAAAACTGACGATTCAGGTAGTACCCTCCTAATCCTGGGATAGGCACACCGGCTTGTTCCAGCCATTATTGTCAGTGTTACTCTTGTCAGTTCCATTTTAATTGAAGTCTTGATATTGTGCTAAATGAGTGAATGAGCAAGCTCATAAAACCAAGGCACAGATGCAACTGTTACAAGTGTGTGTATCAATATATGATGCAGGGCTGCCCCCCNCCCACCCCATGGTATCCCCCCTTGCCTGTCAAGTGGGTAGTTGTCTTGTTTGGCCTTGTTGCTTTCCCCGTCTGGTCTTGTTTGGCCAGCCTCAGCCCGCCATACACGTCTCGACACAGAATCTACAACAAAAGAAGCGCCGCCATGCACCTTCCGTGCCACGATGGGGCGGCTCTCGCCGTTTCTACCGAGCTGTCTCCGATTTCTGCAACACTCGCCACCCCAAAGCCGAATATCGGATTCTCCGAATGGCTCTGGCCCGGAGTTGCATCGCATGCTGAGGCAGAGGCACGCACGCAGCACATGAGTGCCAATGCCTCCCATCTTGGGTTTGCAGTCCGTGCTGATGCTGCTCGCTACATCTTTGGGATTTCGGAGATTAGGGTAGGGCTTGGGTGTATGCTTATTGTGGTTGTTCTTGATGACGACGCGTGCTCATTGTGGTTGGGGTCTTGGTGACTATCCCCGAGTGGGGCCTGTGGTCTTTTTGGTTGGCCCCGCTCCGCCTGTGAAGGGGCAGTGTGTGTTCTACAGAGGTATGGTATGGTTGCTGCCGCTTGTTAGTAGTAATGTCATCGTTACGTGCCTTGTCCCCTCCTCCCCCTCCTGTGGGGTGGGGCCTGTGGTCGTTTTGGTTGGCCTCGCCCAGCCTGTGTGGGGGGCAGTGTGTTCTACAGAGATATGGTATGGTTGCTGCCGCTTGTTAGCAGTAATGTCATCGTGACGTGCTCGTTACCATACAAAATATGAAGTTGCTCTTTTCTCATTCCAACGGTGCCCCTGTCCCTGCTCTGATGCGGTTCTCCGCTCCTGTGAAGAAGCACTGGCTGGGATCATTCTCCATCGTCCGGGACTGCTGGGAGCAGGGGTCGCCCGGGGCCGCCGGGAGGGGGGAGGGGGATACCAGGGGGGGGCCCGGGGCCCGAGAGCACATATGTACACACGTAAGATACGTTCGTATTTGTTCTGGCTTTCAGAGACGTTTCCAGACATTTCCACTGTAACCGGGCTGTAAACTGTGCCCGAGGCCTTCGACAGATTGTGCGTACGATAGGCTATAAGCACCTGAACAGTCTGAATTTCTGAACCTTGTTTCGTGGCATGCATATTTGCACTTAAGGGTTTTGCCATATGATGACATGGGCAGATAGTGGCTAGCCTATAAGGGGATATTCTGATAGATCTGCAGGCATCCACGTTACTTGTAAGTTAGGTCGTGGAGATTGCCTGAAGTTAGCCAAGAGCACTCTAACCCCCTAATCCCCCGACGCCTAACTCGGAAAACCTCTGAACACTCCCCCCAGACCCTAAACCCTAAGCCCCCATCCCTAAACTGGCGTGCGGGGAGCATGGGACTTTGATCTTCCCTGGGCTCCTTTCGGGAACGGGGGCGGGCTCGTCTTCTGGGTTCCGGAGCTGAGCTCAAAGTATTTAGTTACTGCAAAGGAGGGGTTGGAAAATTGAAAAGGTCACCAGGGAAACATGTTTTTCTGCTCCCTTCCTCCGTCGCTCCCTCCCTCCCTCCCTCCCTGCCTCCCTCTCTCTCTCTCTCTAAGCACCACGGCTCAGACCGGCTCTACTCGCAGAGCTTGTATATATAGACCGGGTGCCGCATGGCATGGCGTCTTCTGAGGGCACTGGTGCTTTCCACACCATGGACTTGTTTCTCAGGTGATCCCGTCGGCCCCGGAGAGGGGAGCCAGCTCTGCGAACCAAGGACTCACTTCGGCTGCGAGCTGGCTGCTGGCTTGGGCCCCAGCAGCGTGCATCACACGCGGCTCCCCAGAAGGATGCCGGTCGGAGCCGAGCGTCCCAAGTCCGGGCCTCGCTTTTATTTTGCCCCTATGCAGACNACAAAAGAGCTTGTCACGGCTTGTTGACTGTGTAAAAACTCAGACTGATAGTGGTAATTCGAGCAAGTCACAACGAGGGAGGAGGAGAAACAGACCAGGATATTGAAGACGGAATACAGAACAGTGCGAAGCTCCGAGGTAGGCAACATCAGAAACCTTGCTGCATCAGTCAGGGTGTCATGGCGGCCTTACCACACCGCGCCGAGTTCCAGACTTTACAAGGCAACGGGGACCTCCTCTGCACCTGGTGCAAGGGGTCGTGCCGACGGAGCTTTGTTGCGCCAGTTCCTAGGCAGCAGCCCTCTGCGGCGTGTGACTGGCTGTCTTTACCCGGCCTGCTTATTTGGCAGAACAGCTCCGTGCAGCTGGCGACTCGAACCATGCAGGTGATAAGCAACGGGGACCTCCACTGTTCTGGCAACATGGGGTCGTGCCGACGGAGCTTTGATGCAAAGGTCCGAAGGAAGCAACGCTTTGCGACGAACTGCTGGCTGCTCTCATTCGGCCCATTTCATGGAAGCCGTTGTCGTGTTTGGCAGGACCATACCGTGCAACTGACGGTTCCAAACGTGCACGTGATAAGCAACGGGGGCCTCCTCTGTTATGGCAACAAGGGGCCGTGCCGACGGAGCTTTGATGCACCAGTTCGGAGGAAGCCACACTTCGCTACGCGCTGCCGGCTGACCTTGCTCGGCCCGTTCCAGCGGAGCCGCTCTCGAATCTGGAGGCTTTTCCTTGCAACCGACGACCAGAACTGTGCGTGCGGTCAGTTCGCAGGCAGTTTCGCTCGGGGAGCTCTGGCACCTGCGATCGGCCCCTCTGAGGGTAGCCGTTTTTGGCCAGCAAGGGTCAAGCGACTTTTCCCCAGCAGCCCTTTGGTTTTGTTTTGAGTACTGGATGACGCTGTGCAATTTTGGTGAGTAAGAGCGAGAAAACCATCATTCTGCTGCAGTCTTCGATTGTCTCGCCACAACTGTTTGCTTGCGCTGGGCAGTTTTCTGCTGCAGCTGGTGAGTACGAGAGTGAAAGCCTTTTGCTGCAGCTCATCGTATCCTTTCCTCAGAGGCCCGCTGGATTGGACGATCCTTGGATTTGAGCTGTGATTGCTTTGGCTGGACTTGCTGCAGTGAGTACGTGAGGGAAATCTGCAGACCAGACTCTTGCCAAGTACTTTCACCCCACTGTGCATCGTGGTTGCCAGATGATACTATCCGACGAGTTTGTGAGGCAATGATACGCCGAGCTTTCTTTGTTAGTTGTCCCTGGCCCGCGCAAGAAAACTTTCGTGGTCTGACCAGTACTTAGGGTGCCGTCTGTCGGCCCTCAGCCTCCAGGGCCGTGAGCTCTGCTGTACAGTCTGTAAGAGCTCGGCGACGCCAGACTAAAGTCAACAAACTTTAGTCCACTGGTGGTTCACTTGCTGGGTCCCCTTGGGGACGGAGTGGGTAGGATTTCTGATTTCTAAGTCCGAGCGATGTGAGGCCTCTTTCACAGCCCTTACTTAGTTGGCCGTGCTGCAATGCAGCATGTCGTGCTTAGCCGCGCAAGGGACAAGGCATTGTTCCGCGATTCCAAAGTCAAAAAGTCTCTCTCTCTCTCTCTCTCTGTCCCTCCCGCTCTCGCTCTCGCTCTATAAATACAGATTTATACATACATACCTACATACCCACATACCTACATACCTACATACCTACATACCTACATACCTACCTACCTACCTACATACATACATACATACATACGCACATATATACGTATGTATATATATGTATATATATATGTATATATATATATATATATGTATATGTATATATATATATATATATATATTGGCCATTATGGTAGCTTTCCAGCCTGGCTTGTTAACTGCAGCCCAGCTTTCAAAACCTGTGCAACCACCTCAGCCACAGCCCCTACTTCGAAGAGGCGATGGGCGGCCAACTTTCTGGATGAGATCGTCACAGCCAGGGTCTTGGTTACCCTTCCCCTAAACCCTAAACCCCTAAACCCTAAACAGAGTTTAGGGTTTAGGGTTTAGAGTCTTGGTCATACTCTTTTACTCTTTTTTGTGCCCAAAAATCGATGTGTTGAGCGATCCCACCCGAGCCCGAAGAAGCCATGAAGAGCACGGCTTGGGCCGCAGACGCATGGTTTGATTAGGGGTTCATGGTTTTCTGATTGAGGTTGCTCCCTTCCCTAAAGCTCTAAACCCCTAAACCCGCAAACCCCTCAAACCTGAACCCTCAACTCCTAAACCCCGAAACACCCAAGCCTGAAAACCCTAAATCGCTAAACCCCTAAACCCTAAATCCCCTCACTTCTAAACCCTAAACCCCTAAACCTTGAACCCTAAACCCCCGAAACCCTGTTAGAACCCTTAAAGATCCCTTATAGTAATCCTTATAGGAACCCTTAAAAGGATCCTTTCAAAGGAGACCCCCTAAACCCAGCCGAGGCAGAGCGGGAATGCGAAGATGAGCGACTGCAGATTCCTCCTCCGTGCGCGAGCCGAGGGGGGGGAGGGTGCCGAGGGCTGTTAGGGTCTAGGGTTTAGGATGCAGGGCTTGTAGGGTTGGGGTTTAGGGGGTAGGGTGTGGTGTTATTAAGTTTTCCAGGCCATGGGTTTAGAGACTTCAGAACCCCTTCACTACCTTATGCAAGCAGTGCAGAGGCTGTTTGGGGTTTTGTAGAATGTTAACAGGCGAGACGAAGATCGCACGGCTGGAGTTACTCATGATACTCCATGGGCTGCTTTGCTTCCCTTCCATATTTCTTCAGACCACAGGCATTTGGTTCGTGGAGAACATCGCAGCGTTGATGGCTCTGATTAAGGCCAGGAGTGAGTCGCCCGAGCTCGACATTATGGCGCAAAGTGTCCACTTGTTTCTTTTCCACCTCAGGGCGAGCCTGTGGTTTGAATGGGTGCCAAGCCAAAGCAGGTGGTCAGACGAAATCTCCAGGAAGGGACTCCGTGACAAGTGGCACCAGGATCACCACTTCCGTACACACACCAGTACGGTGCCTTGTTATCAGGGGTGCTTTGGGGTTTGGAGAGCAGCTGATAGTTTTGCGAAGAGTTGCTTACATGTTGAAGATGCAGCAGAGACATCACGATTCCTGTTGCTGGCCTGATCTTTAAACGCCCTTTGTGTACATACGACGTGATGTCGTATTTCTGTACTGTGTACAGATGCTGGGAAAGTTCAGAGGTCTTTGTCTAGCTGCATGAATGTCAACGGCTCTACGGCAGAGTGACTGCTCGCTATCGGGTGTTGTCGTCTTGAAAACCCTCAGTCCTAATTTTTTGAAGGGGGGTGTGATTTAGAAAGACAGCCCAAACCCTAAACCCTAAACCCTAAATCCTCAACCCTGAGCCCTAAACCGATTGTTTTCGTTAAACCTTCACCCCCTTGAGGTCCTGACCTAAGATGCTGTTGAGATTTGAAGCCCTGTGTTCAGGCTTTCGAGCTTTAGGCAGCTTATGCTTCCGAGGGGATGAAGCAAAACCCTGGGATACAAAAAAGGGGGGCAATCTCACGCCCCAAGTTCCCGAGATCTTGAGTCCTAAATCCCGCACTCTAGACCTTGAGCTTCACGTCCTAAATCCTGAACCCTAAATCCTGAACTTTAACTGCGAAGCCCTAAACCCGAAATCCTGAACCCTACGCCCTAAACACGAAGCCTACCCCTAAACCCTAAACCCTAAACCCCTACGACCTGGACTTTGAGAAAAAAGGCCTCCAACCCACGACCCGGGGCCAAAAAAGCGCCTTTCGGAAATATTCCTTGGAGGATCATGGGACTCAGTAAACAAGGTTATAAGTAATATAGGGGCCTTCATAATTTCCTATACTATTTTGGGGGTTCCTTATTATAAATCTAGTATATTGAGCCCCAAACCCCTATTCTAATTATTAAGGCCCTTCTATTTCCCTTCTATTGGCAGAATTGGGGTTTAGACGCAAACATAGGTATAGTTCCCTTGAGTATCCCAATCCGGGAAGGTTGGACCACGACCACCCAGTCGCGGCCCTGCGGAAGGCTCAAATAAGCTCTCCTAAGTTTAGGTTTAGCGTCGCGGGCTTTGCGTCTAGTAGGTTTTTGTGTGGGCTTACACTAGACTTTAAGCCTAAATGTTTAAATGCGAAGCCCGGAATCAGAAACCACAAAACTCTGAACGGTTGAGTGGCTGAGGCTTTAGGGTGAATCTGATGTTCGTGTGCCTGCGTGGTTTTGCGGTCTGAATTTGAATTGAGGCCATGTCTGGGTTATTACTGATCCCTTTGCGTTAAGCTGCTTCTGCAGGATTGAAGGTCGTATTGGGTATAGCTTTGGGTACTGAATTTGAGACTTTGAAACATTCCCTAAACCCTTCACCCTAAACCGTATCGTTCACGCGGGTTGCAGGGTTTCAGGGTTTAGGAAGTACTCCAGTCCCCCGCAGCCCCGATTCCTGTTATCGAGGGCCCCTTTGAGACCGGAGGCCACAGCCCCAAAAGTCAGACATCTTCTGTGCTTCGGATTTGGGCCAAAAGTTTCGGAATTCACATTCAAGTCTTGTGGTTTTTTGGGCATAGGTTACTCTAATGCCAGCTATGAGAACTACTACAATGGCTCCTGATACTGTGCGGGTTTCTGTTGGTGGGGCTCAGGGTCCGCTCTAAGTCTTCGCTAGGGCGCCTCAGCCTCAAAGAATGATCTTAGGGTTTAGGGGTTTGGGCTTTAGGGTTTAGGGTTTAGGGCTTTAGGGTTTAGGGTTTAGAGGGTTCCGCGTTTAGGGTTTAGGGTGGTTCCTGATTCCCAAAGCCCTAAATCCGAAACTCCGGAGCCTTCCAGGGCTTCATTTCAGCCTGTGCGCCTTCTGATTAGGGTTAGGGGTTTAGGGGTTTAGGGGTTTAGGGTTTAGGGTTTTAGGTGGTTTGGGGGTTAGGGTTGAGGGTTTAGGGTTTGGGGTTTAGGGCCTGCAAGCCCTAGATCCTACACGTAAGACCCTAATAGGCCCCCTTAGAAGACCCTTGTGGCCCCATTGAACCTCAAACCCTAAACCACATAAATCCTAAACCCAATACCGTGGGCCATAAACCCCAAATCCTACACACACCCGAAGCCTCAGCCACGAGTTGAGTCGGTTCAGGCAAGCAGACGAATCTTCGTCTTCGGCTTCTCAGGCAGGATGCGGCTGTACTTTGGAGGTCACAACAAGTTTGAAGAACAACCTCTTCTAGTCCGGATCTGAGTATGCAAGAAAGTGTGCCAAAACCCGGTTCCAACTATGAAGGCCCCTGTATTACCCAAAGCAAAGCTTTACTTCCAAGCTTTGCGCGACCATGTTGAACTTGACTAGGAGTCTGATACATGGGGAGGTTGAACGATCGATGAGAGACCGCCAAACGCCAAACTTCAAAACCCTAAGCGGGCCATGCATGTTAGTTTCTTTTTCTGACTTTCAATCGTCCCCCTAAGCCCCTGAACCTCTAAACCCTAAACCCTAGGGTCGTTTATGGCTAAAGACCCAGTGAGCTTCGGGGATTTGCCAAAGGGTCTCTGCGGAGAGCCGAATCCCGCCGCGAGGCACTCTTCTCCCCAGGAAGTCCTTGCCTCAGGATGCGTAAAACTGGGTTCTTGTTAAGAAACTTAATTTAAGTTACCATAATAGGGGTTCCCTCTACAAGGCTTCCTTTAAGGGTTTAGGGTGTAAGGTTTCAGTTACCATAATCAAGAAGCCATATTATTTACTATAGACCCCTATTATGGTAACTTAAGTTGAATTCCTTAACAAGAACCCAGAAAACAGGTCGCCCAGTCGTCAGGTTCCAATGAAGGGGTCAACCATAATTATCCATACTACTTTGGGGGGTTCCTTGTTAGTTATAATTATAGGAGAATGTGCCCCAAAACCCCAGTCTATATTCAAGGCCGCTACATTAGGTTCTAGGCTTGAGGTTTAGGGTTTAGGGGCCTTAATAGTAATAGTACTACTACTACTACTCCTCCTGCTGCTGCTGCTGCGGGACTACTACTACTGCTACTACTACTACTACTGCTACTGCTACTGCTACTGCTACTGCTACTGCTACTGCTACTGCTACTGCTACTCCTGCTGCTGCTGCTGCTACTACTTCGGGTACTACTGCTACTGCTACTTCTTCTACTACTACTACTACTGCTACTACTACTACTGCTGCTGCTACTACTACTGCTACTACTACTACTACTACTACTACGCTACTACTACTACTGCTGCTACTACTACTACTACTACTCCTACTACTACTGCTACTACTACTACTACTACTACTAACACCTGCTACCCCACTGCTACCTCTACTACTACTACTACTACTACTACTACTACTACTACTACTAGTACTACTACTGCTACTACTACAACAACAACAACAGCAACTACTACTATTACTACTACTGCTACTACTACTACTACTACTACTACTACTACTACTACCACCCCCGGTACTACCACTGCTCCGGCTATTACTTCTACTTCTACGACGACGACTACGACGATTACGACGACTACGACCACCTACTGCCCACTATGTGCCACCTACCACCTCAACAGGAGCATGTGCGTTTTAGTAACTTTAGCATATACTCCCATGAGACGTCTTTTCTTGCCATGTGGTCGCCGTTCGCCGTAGATAGCACGAATTTGCTTTGGTGCCTTTGTTTGTTAATAGGCCGCGCTTCCCCGGCTGTGATTCCATGCAAACCAAGGCATGCAAATCTTTTTCCACAGTTCGCCCACACACACACACCTTCCCACTTTTGTCTTGATTTGCTCTCAATCCTTTCATCTGTTTGTCTTGTTACATGCCGGTCTAACAGAACACTCTGCCGACATCTGAATGTATGCCCTATCCGGACTAGAATCTGATGCACATCAGGTCCAAGATCCAAGCCAAGCTCCTCCCAAAGTTGCACCCTGTGCTTTTCGGGAATCTCAAGGCGCGGCTTCACATGGGTAGTTCTCCAAATTAGGGTCCCTTTTAGTCCCCTTTTGTTGAGGGTGCCGTACTATTTGGGGACCTAGAAAGGGACCCGACTTTAGAGAACTACAGACATCCTGTGAGTCTCCGGCAATGTGTGCCCTGATTTCCAGACCTGTCGGGACTTCGTCACCTCAGCTGCGTTGCCCTTGAGCCTTCTGGCATCCACATTGGCAAGAACATCGGCATCAATTCCCACACAGCTCTTACCTACGCCTGCAAATTTTTGGGTCTTCCAGCCACCTCAACCCTGCACGGACTCAATCTCAAACCCCTAAGCATCATGTGGGGTACTGCGCTAGCCTACAATTCTCCACACCCAAAAACAGGCCATACTTGAAACCCGAGGAGCCACACAACCCCTACAACCCTTTCTTTTGTCAGAGAGCCGCCTCGTCGCACAAATGGCGGGCACCAAGCGGAAGTCCCCGGATTCTCCGCCGCCGGGGCCGGGAGACTCCGGCGACCGCTGGGTCTGCTTCATCCGGCATGCCCAGGTGGGGGTTCAGGGCAGGGCTGTGGGAAGAATGACAGCCAAGATCGTGATAATTGTTACTCCTGCTCCTGCTGCTCCTCCTCCTCCTCCGCTACTCCTGTTACTCCTCCTACTTCTCCTACCCGTCCTAGCTGGCCCCAACCCTGGAACGACAACCCCCAATCCCTAAACCCCGATACAGGCCCCTGAAAATTAGCAGCGGCGTTCCCTTGTTGCCGCTGCATAGAGTACCATCCTTGAGGCTCCTATACGAGCCCCTACAGCCTCCATCGATACCATTATGGAGGCACCTTATTATTACAGGTGCCTAAAGAATTACCAATAGTACTTTAAGGGGGCTCCTTAGTCTAACCATGGTACAAGGGGCCCCAGAAGCCTAGTCCAAATATGAAGGCCCCTACACTATAGAACCCTACTACAGATCCCTTTTAGTACCCTTTAAAGGAACCCTTTGCAGGAACCCTACTCTAATTTACTAAGGTCCCTACATCCCTAATTCCCTTATAGTACCCTTGTCGATCCCTTTGAGGAACCCCCTAAAGGAACCCTTTTCTAACTATCAAGGCCCCTTATGCGAAGCCCTAGAGCTCAAGCTCAGGACCTTCAGAGCCTTCATTCAGATGGCAGTTTGGGAAACTTTTTAATTTCCCTTTAGGGTTTAGGGTTTCTATAGAGGTTTAGGGTTTAGGGTTTGAGGCACCTATTCATTTATACTTTTAGGGGCCCCTAAACTACAACCTAGTCATTCGCGAGGCTTTACGGGGTCTCGCGGTTCTGTAAGACGAGGCCGTTTCGGACCCATAGATGTAGGGGCCTTGACAATTACCTATACTATTTTGGGGGGTTCCATAGTATTAGATTAAGGCCCCTTATAGTAGATGTTTAGGGTACTGGGGTTTAGGGCTTGGGAGGGTTTGGCCACTCTCTCTCTCTCTCTCTCTCCCTCTGTCTCTCTCTTGCTTGTGTTGGCTTGAATGGTTCGCATGTGCTGTCTCCGCTCAGGCGCTGCACAACGCGGCTTGGCATGCTCTTCCGGGGGCTCGGATTAGGGCGGGAGGTTACCAAGATCGTAAGACTCTAGAGTGCCAGCACGGGTAAGCAGGCTGTTGGGGCTCCTAGACGATACTTGAGAAATCGTAGCCGACGGCTCAATGTTCAGTCTAGACGCCAGTTGCCTGTGGCTTGGCGAGACTGCGACAGAATGGGCAGCGGCAGCAGTTGCTTGCCTTCTGCTTCCGCATCTAGAAACGTGCTCCCACAAGGCGCGCTTCCAGCACAAGGTGACAATGCTTTCCATCAGCTCCGAATGGCACGGCTCAACCGTTACCTGACTACCGTGAGTCGGAAGCCCGAGGCCTTCGTACAGGCGGTCGAAAGGCGCCGGCAAGAGCAGGAGGGTCTGGTCGACAGTGTATCACTCCGAGGACTGCCAGGGCTGCTTACCGATGAGCCGGCGAGGGAGGAGGGTTGAAGGACTAGGCAGTGCCTGTCTTTCTACTTCAGGCTGGGGAGACCCCCTAGTCCTGAGAGCAAGCACCTTGAAAGTCGTAGCCAAGAAGCCAAGAAAGGGGACAGCGAATTTCTGGAAATGCCTTTTGAGTCTTCCCGCGAGTTGCAGTATACTGTAGAGGCCTTGACAATTACCAATACTATTGCGGGGGTTCCTTACTATAAGACAAGTATCGTATAGTATACCCCAAAGCCCTATTGTTAAGGCCCCTACATCAGGCGAGTGTGACGTTGGAAGGCTGCCAGTTGTCGTTCCATGGCCTGGACCTGGCTTCGCACCCTTGTCTGCCTGTAATGTAATCCCTAACCCTAAACCCCTAAACCCTAAACCCCGAAACCCTAAACCCTAAACCCCTAAACCCTCAACCCTTAAGAGAGGTAAACCCAAAGATGCTGGAAGCAACTTGCAGACAAGGAGCATTCGCGTGGAAGGGAGTGCTTTTTTTGTGTCTACGGCGCTTGGGGTTCCGGGCTTAATATCCCGGTCCAGAGGATATAGGCTCTATTTGATAAACAGAGCTTCGAGTGGCAATTTTCGTATTCGCAGATGACTGTTATCATGAGGGTTTTCATGGTGTCAGTAGCAGCATGACTGGACATTGCTACCACATCCAAGAGCAATGCCGGGATTTTAAAGTCGTATTGCGAAAGGGATGTGGCTCTCTCATGAACGACCGCCAGTCCTATGCCACGCTAGATGAAACCGTTGTGTTGACACCAGCTTGTTGCTAAAGTCTTACACTTTCGGTTTTGTAAGCTGAGCCAAAACAGCATCCCGCCATCTGGTCATCACTTCTGCGAAATGTTTGGCAATGGAACGCCTCTGCCTGTATGACTACATTGATGCAGCAAGCCCATCAGACGAGTTTCTTATACTCTAGCATGGTTATGGCTGACGACTTCACTTCAGCAAACTTCAGGCAGTGCGCACAAGTGCTCATGTCTGAGCACGCCGTTTTATGTTCCAGCCCAGCATGGTGTCACTGTGTCACGTGAAAGACTTTGTGGAAGACGAAGAAAACCGCAGCTTTTGGACTTGGTGGAAGACGAAGAAATCAGAAAACCGTACCTTTGGATGCCCAGACAGAAGCAGCCGCTGCATTTCAAGAGCCCCTAAAGCCGCTCTACCCTGTACAAAATCCCTGTAATAGCCCTTATAGTTATAGTAGCCCTTATAGATCCCTTTAAAGGAACCCTATTCTAATTATTAAGGCCTCTATAGTCAAGCCGCTCTACCCTGAACCCCAAACCCGCCGACCTCGAGGTTGAGCCACTGGGTTCAAGGTCGTTACCTTGTCACTACAAAGGTTTAGGGTTTTGGGTAAGGGCTCCTATCAGTGGGGCTACTATAAGAGCTACTATAACGGTTTCTACAGGGCTTATTGTAAGGGTATCAGCAAGTGCTACTGGTACACGGGATTTGTCGTCATAAGTTTTGATTATGCTGGTCAGTATACGGGTTACTGTAAGGAGTCTAGCGTTGAAGGGGCCCAAGGTTCCCTCAAGCCGGCCTCCCTATAGAACTTCTATTGTTTAACCCTTAAACAATCCTCAAGCCCGTATGAACCCTAATATAGGAACCTGATTAAGAAACCTTGGGCCTTTATTACTGTAGGGTTCCTTATATGAATCCTACTATTTTGGGGTTATAGGACCAGGGTTTCTCAATCAGGTTCCTACATTATGCCCGAAACCTAAAACCCGAAACCTTGAGCACTAAGCCCCAACACCCCTCAAAAAACAGCTTAAACCTTAAGCATTAGATTTTAACTCCCTAATACTTTAAGCCCTAAACCCTAAACCCTTCCTTTTTTAGGGGTCGTGCCCGACCGTCCAAGGTTTGCGATGACAACCTCTGGACTCCAGACAACCCGTACCTTAGCGGCTCGGAGGGGTGGGGGCGGAGGGGGGGGAGGGGCGCGGAGATTCAGGTTTTCAGGTTTAGGGCTTAGGGTTAGGGCAGTTGAGGGTTGGGCTCTATAGGGTTTGCGGTTTATTAGGGGGGTTTGTAGGAGCGGCTTTCAAGGGTGCGACGGTTCAATGGGGGTCAGGAATCTCGGGTTTGGGGTCAGGAGTAGCACCTTTGGAGATAGTGAACAAAAACGCCTTGGTATTTGGCATTGCGCAGAGCCGCTCATGCCTTCCTGTATGCAGCACAATCACTGGGGGTGGCCGAGCACCTGATATGGGAGTATGCGTGCACGACTGATCAAGCCTTGCTGCGAGTCAGCTGTGTATCATGTGTCAACCAGGACTCGCCTGGTTTCGATTTCGTGTTTGCTTGTCGCGCATCCTTTCTTTGTGCTGCTCGTTTGGTGATTATAAACCCTAAACCCTAAACCCTAAACCCTAAACCTACTATCGTGGCTGATACCGGCGTGGCCTGGGGCCGCTCTGGTCGCAGGACACCCTCCCCCTCCGCAGGGCCCCTGGCGCGTGCCAGTCCTGCAACCCTTTCCGCGCAGCGCAGTGTAGTGCGCGCCCCTCCCGACAGAAACCCTAAACCCTAAACCCTAAACCCTAAACCCTCTTTGGCCCCTCCCGACAGACCTGCGACTGTCGGTGTTTTGTCTTTCAGGGGAGTGGCTCCATGAAGCTGGCTGATGCTGCTCTTCGGTTAATATAGGGGCCTTAATGATTAGGATAGGGTTTGGGGGTATATTAAATTATAGATTTAATAAGGAACCCACACAATAGTGTAGGCAATTATTAAGGCCTCTATATTAACCGGGGTCCAGAGCTTCTTTGTATTCATGGGTCGTGCAGCTACGGGTAGTACCTTGCAGAGACATGTTACGCCATGGCGCTAGTGGTCTTTTTTCGCATGTACTCAAAAAGGTTATCTCGGTGGTGTGCAGCCCCTCCGCCGAGCAAGTCCTGGACAGTTTGGGCGTCTTTCAGTTGGGGCTGTGTGTGATCGGTGGTCTACCGGAGAGGCCCCATACAGCCATCGAAGTTGACATTCTGGTAGGGCGCCCAAGCCGTGGCCAGTCATACTTATTCAACAATGACAAATCAGGCACTAAACCCTCAGCCTAACCAAGTTAAAGCATGTTAAAGCCTCATTTTGATGATTAAGGCACCCTCAACTGCAATCACCTTGTCTCAAAACCTTCATAGAACCCTCATAGAACCCTTGCAGCATCCTCGTAGAATCCCTACAATCCTTCATTATCCTTAAACCCCTAAACCCTAAACCCTGAAACCCTTAAACCCCTAAACCCTAAACCCTAAACCCCTAAACCCCTAAACCCTAAACCCAACAGCCGAGGCTCACGGCGGAGGGTGAGTCGCAATGCGCCGCCGCCCACACAGAGTGGGGCGCGAAGGCTGGCAGTCGGGCGCTGGGGCTTTCGGGGTTTCGAGGCTTGGGGTCCTTTTCGGGCCCCTTAAACCCTAAACCCAACCTAAACCCTAAACTCAAGGCATAGGCCGCCCACCTACTGTGGGCTTAAGCCCCTCGACCTGGATGGCGCAGAGCGACTCAACACGCCTGCCCGCCTGCCCTGCCGCTCTGCCCTGCCCTGCTGCCCTGCCCCGCCCTGCTGCCCTGCCCCGCCCTGCTGCTGCCCTCCCCTGCCTCCCTCTGCCTTGCCTTCTTGCTCTTGCCCTTGCCCTTCTCCTGCTCTACGTTGCCCTGCCTTTACTCGTGAAGCAAAAGAGAATGCCATGAAATGAGTTTAGAGCTAAACCCTAAAAGGAAAAGGTTTGGGTGGTTGGCCGCCTAAGACGGCGTGGGGTGGGAAAGAAAACAGAATGAGCCCTCCACAGTCGGGCCCCAGCGGCGAATCGCCAAATTACGACGCACTCGAAATTGCATTGTCGCTAGAAAACCCGCTTATGCGCCATTCCACGGCAAACCCTAAACCCTAAACCGACTCTATGGTTTAGGGCCGGTTTGGGGTTCGGGTATCTGGGTTTAGCGTTGAGGGCTTGGGCAGGAAGGTTTAGACTTGTTTGTGGGTCTTCCAGAGAGCCCAAAGACTGTTCAGTAAGGAAGATTCTTTACATCCTACCTGGTTGCTTCTTCTGATCTGAGAACTTCCTTCGCTAAGCGGTGTTGGGCTCGGGCGTGTAGGTTTGAGTGAGGGGTTCCAGGGACGTCAAGGTGCTTCCGTGCGTAGAATTGTGCGAAGATGCACTTGACGCAGGGTGCTTGAATTTCGGGCATGGCTTTGGAAGCTCAGGTGGAGTCCCAGCAGGCGGTGTTCGACCATGTTTCATAGGCTTCACGCGGTGATTCCCCAGAGGTGCAGGGACGGTCGGGTAACTTCAGTTTTTGACCCCACAGGGCCCTAAACCCACAACCCTCAAAATTTCACCCTTAAAGGAGTCCTACACCCCCCCCGGAGGCGTAAGGATTTCAGAAAAGTACTCCTATTTAACCAATATTGCGGCCTTATTATCGCCCTTCTGTTTCCCTTATGTCCGTTAACCTATAGAAAACTTTACAGAACTCTGGTGGTGCCTTTAAACAACGGCACTACGCCTGGAGGTCTTTGCTGATGCTGACCTTATCGTGGTGTCGCCCATGACCCGGGCTTTGCAGACGGCCTACCTGATCGGAGGTAGCCTGTGGGAGGGTTGGGCTCTAGGGGTTTAGAGTGTTTGGCGACCCGACTCCGCCCGGGGTTGGCACGACATCGCCCCCCCCCCATTTAAAACTCCTTAACGAAGCACATCAAAACTTTCCCAAAACCACAGGAACACCGCCCAATCTCTCCAAGTGCCGATCGCCGACAAAGCACCCTCTCGGGATTCCTGGGAAATCCAATCATTGAAATATGGGAGTTTCCAAAAATAGGGGACCCTAATATAGTACCCTAAATAGTAGGATCCTTATTATAAGGACCCCAATATAAGGTACCCCTAATTTTCGGAAACTCCCATATCACTGAAAGGAACAGCCTCCCGTGGTTCGCTGGCTTTCTCTCATGGTGCAAGAGCCTGCAACCTCGAGCTTTCAACCCGAAACCCCAACTGCAAAGCTCTAAATCCTAAAACCTACAAAGCCCTCAGACCCGAAACGGCAAAGCGCAAAATTAAGTCAAACCTCTCAGGCCGACCGCGAAAGCTTGAACTTCAGTCTTCCGTACCTAAACTCGAAGCCTGAACCTAACCCTCATCGCTTAAATTCTCAACTCCCGAATCCTTTGTAGGATTTCGTATCGAAACCGGACAGCTTGAAACGAGCAACGATAAAACCCTCATTAATCCTTGAAGGACCCTCAAAGATACCTTCATGGAACCCTTATAGGTTCTATAACTATAGGGGCCTAAATCGTAGAGTACATGATGTACCAAAGCCCTATTCTAATTGTTAAGGCCCCTGGATTAAGTATATACCCTTGAAAGGAACCCTTCAACACCCTGTTAGCAGCCCTTAAAAAGGAACCCCCCAAAGGCTTTCAAAAGCCTACGTCACCAGGTCTCAAGGCCGAGGACCCGCGGATACTCGTCTCTCCGATGTGCCTTGCATAAGAGGCTTTGGGGCTTTCTTTTCGGGGGTTACAAAGGTTACTTGAAGAGTTGCAACAAGGGGTACTATAGGGCTACTATAAGATTTAGGACGGGGTTTTTGGTGGGGCTTGGGCTTTGGGATCTCGCGCCCTGCAGGCTTTAGGGCCTTTAGGGATTTGAAGTTTGGGCTTCGGCTTTAGGCTCGAAGGCTTAGATCTTGTGGTTATGAGAACCACTGCATCCTGCTATGATGAGTGTAACCATGGGTACATGGCCAGTGGTGGATTTCATCACCATGGTGATCGTGCTTGCCGCCATTGCTACACTGACGCCACGATTGCTACGGTGACGACGACGACGACGACAAAGATGTCGCCTGTGACGCGACGACAGCAACGACGGCGAGGGCGATTGTGCGGGCGTGGGCGCTGGCAAGGGCGAGGGCGCGGTCGAGGACGGGGTCGACGACCACGACGAATAACGTGACGACGAGAACGAGTAGCACTATCACCCCGAACATTGTTGGCTTTTCTTCACATGTGGACACGAATCCTAAACTCTGGCCCAAACCTTAAATCCTAGAGCCCTACACTCTAAAACGCCAAAATCCGCCAAGCTCCTATAGAACTATTCGAAGTCCCTCACAAAACAGCAAGCCGTTTTTCTTAGCTTTCGAGGTGTGCGGAGCACCTCAGTGGCGCGACCTGCGATGCCACTGGAGCTGCACTATTTCGGAGTTCCTGAATGTATTGTATGTTGACTAGAGCGGTTAATGTGGGCTCCGTTAAAAAATGCACCAAAACCCGATTAGAACTATTAAAGCCCCTGTGTTAGACTAGGGCTAGCTCATAGGGTTTTGGGGCCCATTATACAAAATTATACTATAATTATAATAAGGAACCCCCAAAATAGTATTGGTAATTATTTAGGCCCCTATATATAGTAGGCATCTCCTTGTTTTCGAGAGCGAGGACGCATGGAACCCAACGAGATTTCGGACTTTTGGTGGATTGCACGGCTCAATTGAAGCCTGTTACAAGTTACACGGCCCCAAAATCTTGACCTTTTGAACCATAAGCCAGAAGCCCATAATAAGGAATTTAAAGACCCGGAGACAGAACTGTAAACGCCGTAAAAAGTCGTGATTAGCACTAAAACTATCAAAAACCTTGGACACCCGAACCCACCAGACAATCCTAAACCCTAAGCCTTCAGTCCCTAAAGCAAACCATATGAAAACCCTTGTAAAGCTCTTAGATACAGCCTTATAAGCCACATGACTCCTACAAAGCCCTACAAGCCCGATAAATAAAAAACAATTAGAATCCGAAAAGCCCTAGAAAGCCCTATAAAAGCTACACCGACACCCTAGAAAGCCCCACGAAGCCAACAAACCCCTCAAAGAGCCGCTTGATAGAACGCAAGAAAAACCCCGAAACCCTAAACCCCAAAGCCTGCCTCAATCGAGGCTCTCTAGACCAAATGCGGAATAGAAAGAGGCCCTTTAAAAAAAAAACCAAACCCAATAACTTCCCAAACCCTAAACCCTAAACCACTAAACCCCATGAACACCCTAAAAGTTTCTATCCGAGGAGGGGAGGAGCTTAGAGGAGCTGCGGAAAGAGCTGCCCTGGGCCATGGGCCCTTTGGCGCCTTCTTACGATTACGCTCTTACTATCATTATCATTATTCTTATTGTGATTATTTTTGTTCTTATTCTTGCTAATATTGTTACTATGGAGGGTTTAGGGTTTAAAGGTCTGGGGTTTAGGTTGTCTTGTTCTTGTTAAAACTATTAGGTATTTCAGGGTTCTGTCGGGGTCGAGGGTTGCAGGTTTACAGGGGGATTTCGTAGGAAGTTTGCAAGGTTTGGGACCCAGGCTTTAAGAGATTTGGGGGCTTGTTGGTTTGCTAGGTCTCTAAGGAGTGGTACCTATTAAAGCAGAACAGCATAAAGAAAAGGTGCCCTGATTTTTTGAGGGGCTATTCGGGAACACAGCATCGTATTAATGAGGCCCCTGTATAATCTTCTTCACCCATTAAAGCAAGGCAGCTCATCACCCCCCATAGTCCAAGACTCGGTATTTGTACCTGAGGCTGGCGTGGTCTCGCTGAGCTGGAAGAGGACCGGCGGGTGCAATGTGTTTGTTTGTTTCGTTCTTGAGGGGGGGGGGGTTAGGGGTTCCTTTAAGGGTTCCCTCAAGATTACTATAAGGGATCCATTAGGGTACTAATAGGGGTTTAGTTGTTGAGGGTTTGGGTTTTAGGGGTTTCGCGTTCAGGGTTTTAGGGGTTTGGGGATTTACAGATCAGGGTTTTAGGGGTTTGGGGGTTTACAGATCAGGGTTTTAGGGGTTTGGGGTTGTGGTGGGGATATTGGGGCCCTGGTCGTATGAGCCAGCCTTACATAGCTTTTTCAAGCCTAAACCCTAAACCCTAAGCCCCACAGCCCTAAACGCAGATAGCTCAAAGCTACAAGACCCCGATACTTACCTTTGGTTCGTAGGGAATGGAGGAATGGGGTACAACTATAGGTACTATTACTACCATTCTTCCATTCCCTACTAACCAAAGGTAGTGATATTGAACCCCCGATATGCAGGACCCTAAACCCTAAACCCTAAACCCCACAGCCCTAAACGCAGGAGTGGTGGAAGGCGCAACGACCCGAGGAGCCCCTCCGAGCGGCCGCGTTCCTGGACTTTCTCCGGGCTGGCTCCCCAGAGGGGCGGCGTGGAGGGTGCTTGGATCCTGAAAACCTGGATTTCAGGCACAAACTCCACAAGACTTAAAGACTTAGACTAAAACCTACACCTCAAACATCCTCAAGCCCTAAACCCTACAACCTTAAACTGCAACCCTGAGCTGCTCTGGATCGGGATTCGAAAGTTGTGGCTTTCAGGGTCTTGTCGGAAGCCAGAGCCTCTTGTGCGCCGAAAGCAACTCAAGGGATTCGGCAGTAAGGGTCAGTAAGGTAGATTATACGTATGTAACCCTCTTGAGGTAGTTTTAGCCCCAGGTAGAAGCGACAGAAGTCCCCGAGCCTGACAGGCAGCATTCCCCCCATCCGTTTTCGCCCAGTCTTCCAACATCAGCAAACGAAGCGGAAATCCCACGACCGAAGAAACTTTAAAACCCTAAACCCTAAACCCTAAAACCCTAAACCCTAAACCCCTAAAGAAGAGACCCCCAGGATCCATAGAATCCAAGGCCCCTCCAACTCTCCGAAGCTTCTTCAAGGGATCCTTCAAGGCATCCATAAGGGGGTTTAGGGTTTATAGGGGACGATGGGGTTTGTGAGGTTTAGAGGATTTAGGGAGTAGATCCCTTTGCAAGACGGCAAACGCAGGCTCGCACGGAGTCGCGGATCGTGGTCGTCTCTCACGGTGCCTTCTTGGGCTACATTGTGGGGCCCCCAGGAGCTAGAGGATCAAGGGCTTGGGATGGGCTACATTGTTGGGCCCCCCGTGCTCGGAGGATTCGTTAAGGGTGTGGTTGCGGAAATCACCCTCTGCCCAAAACCCTAACGCCGAAACCCCCGAAGCATGGACCCTGGGTCTGGATTGTGGGCTGCTGCATGGAAGCTCTAGGCCCCACATCTTCTTGACCTCTTTGTCCAAGTAAGTATGGACAGATTGGGTTTAGAGTTTAGAGTCTAGGGTACGTAAGTAATTAGAGTTTAGGGTTCAGGGTTGAGGGTACAGTAAGTCTTGGGCAGCCCTTCATACCCTGACAGTTGCTCGGCCGTTCCAGTCTCGGCAAGCCGATGTCCTGAAAGTCAAGCCTCCCCCACCCTAGACACATATTATGTACATGCACATGTGTATTTGTGCCAACAGATATGTATGAATAAGTTTTTTGTATACATGTACATATGTATTTGTGTATATGTCAATGTGCATGTATATGTATACGTATATGTATATGTATATGTAGCTGTATGTGTATATGTGTATATGTGTATATGTGTATACGTGTATACGTGTATACGTGTATACGTGTATACGTGTATATGTATATGTGTACACGTATGTGTATATGTGTACATGTATATGTATATGTGTAGATACATGTAGGTCTGTATGTACACACACATGTGTGTGTCTGACTGTCTGACTGTCTGTCTGTCCGTCCGTGTGTCTGTCTGTCTGTCTGTAAATCTGTGGGTTTGTGGGTCTGTCTGTCTGTCTGGCTGTGGGTCTGTCTGTCAGTCTCTTTCTCTCTGTCTTTCTACCTCTCTATCTCTCTGTCTGTCTGCCCCCTCAGTGTTTCTGGCTGTCTGTGTAGAGGGATGGATGATTGATGGATGGATGGCTGCATGAATGCTTGTATGCAGGTACAGGTAGGCATATATGTATGCATACAGATACATGCATCCCCCCGGACACGCGCAGACGCAACAGAGAGAGAAGGGGGCAGACAGAGAGCGAGGGAGCGAGAAATAGATCAGGGATAAACATAACCAAGAACCCTAAAACCGAGGCCCCCGGAAACCCCAAACCCTAAGAGCATAGGTTTGAAGTGTAGGCCTTTGGTGGACGACAGGCCTAAGCCCTAAAGCCCTAAAGGCCCCCGAAACCCTACAACCTGAAACCCTAAACCCTAACCCTAAACTTTGAACCCAACAAACAAATATCGAGGTCGGCTACCACATGGACAATGCAAAGAAGCTCCCTGGTCGGCAGAGTGGGTCGTGCCAGTCTTTTTTTGTCTTTGGGTTTCTTGATGTTTGGGGTGTTTAGGGGTTTCTTTAAGGGTTCCTATAAGGATTATTGTAAGGGATCCATGAGAGTACTATTAGGGATTTGGGGTTTGGGGCTTTTTGGTTCCGGGTTTGGGATTTGGCGGTTAGAGCTTGCGGTTTGGACATTTCGGGACATGCAGCTTAGAGTTTAGAGGCCTCAAATGCGATTCTAAAGGGTTCAACGGGCTTTCGCCTGGATTGTTTACAAAGCAGCAATTCGGAATTGTCCGTTCTTGTTGCTGACGCCATTACGTAGAGACTACCCTTGACAATTTTTCTGGGAGGCCAAGTGCACCGAAGTCCAAAACTTTGCGCATGCAACGTTGAATGGCTGTGTGTGTTCTTGGGTTTCTTTGCTACTATGCGCACTACACTTCTGTGCCCTTGCGTGTGCATGAGTTTACAACATGATACATGAATGAACAGAGTTACGCAAACATCTATTCAAATCGAATACAATATTCGAAGTCTTCGTGCCTCCTTGCTTGGAACTCCTAGAGCTTTGCTTTTAAAACCCTAGTAGTAGAGTAGGTAACCTTTAACCTTTTGGGGTAGTATAATCCCTACATAATCCTTGTATTATGAAAAAGGTTAACCTTTGGTTCCCTATGATACCCGACAAGCAGGAAACCATTTGAAGCCCAGATTCCCTCGAGCCCCAGCCAGAAGTCCCCCAAACCCAAGCACCCTCAACCCTAGTTACTATAAGGGTACTATAACGGTTCCTTTAGCGGGATTTATAGGCATTCTATAAGGGTACAGGGTTTAGGGCCTATTTGGAGGTTCATGGGTATAAGTGGGGTTATAAGTAGGGTAAGTATACTTATAACCCATATTAGGGGACTTATAACTCCACTGATAACTACCCATGAACCTCCAAGTAGACCCTGAGCAACAAAATCTTCGCTGAGGGCAAAACGTGGCGGCGGCCCCTCAGGCACCTCCCACGGAGTGACCCCCGCAACCCTTCACGATCGGGGGGGTGGAGCAATGATGGTGAACTTGGCTGTGGTGGGGTACCCCCATTTGCAAAGCATCCAAGGACAAGGATACCACCCTTCCAACCTTTCACGATTTGAAGCGGCCTTCCAACAGGACAAGAATATCCCACAAGCCCCTCCCGAAAATGTTTCTGAGTTTTGGCAGAGGCCTCTGTCTCCAAAAGGACGAGGATACCCCCCCGCCAAGCCGTTGAAGGCCACAGCCCCACATAAAGCGTCCAGCACAGTCTCACAGAAGGCCTATTGTTTCTTCCGCCCGCCAGTAGCCTCGCTGAAGGCCCGTTGTTCATTTGGGCACCCGCCGTGACAGACCCACAGACACCACACATGCACTGCAGCTTGGCTCTGTTTGTCACAACTGCCGCCCAGCACAGCCTTCCGCACGGTGTCCATCAGCTGATAGATAGATATTCTGTCGAAAGCTTGCGGCAGCTCCCATTTCCTTTTTGCTTGGGCCGGTCGGTGATGCCGAAGCCCCTGTTGAGATGCATAGCAGACTGTGGAACTGAACCTTACAATGCTTGATCGTGGGCTGCCTGCTACGCACAGGTGTGAGCGGCCTGGGTGTGCTTCAAATCTCTAGCGAGCAAACCATAAACCCCAAACCCTAAACCTCAACTCTAAATCCTAAACCCCAAACCTAAACTCTAAATCCAAAGCCTTAAACCCTAAACCTAAAAAAACTCCAAATCATAAACCCTAAAGCCTAGACCCTAAACTCTAAATCATAAGCCGCAAACCCCTAAACCCTAAACTCTAAGTCATAAACCCCAAACCCCTAAACCCTAAACCCCTAAACCCTAAGCCACCAGGCACCTGATGAACCACCTAAACTCTAAATCCTAAACCCTTAATCCTAGACCCTAAATGGGAGTTTCCGAAAATTGGGGGTACCTTATTTTGGGGTCCTTATAATAAGGATCCTACTATTTAGGGTTCTAGATTAGGGTCCCCTATTTTCGGAAACTCCCAAATCTCAAAGCCTAACCAGGCACATGATGAACCACCTAAACTCTAAATCCTAAACCCTTAATCCTCCCTAAACCCTAAACCCTAACCCTAAACCCTAAACCCTAAATCTCAAAGCCTAACCAGGCACATGATGAACCACCTAAACTCTAAATCCTAAACCCTTAATCCTCCCTAAACCCTAAACCCTAAACCCTAAATCTCAAAGCCTAACCAGGCACATGATGAACCACCTAAACTCTAAATCCTAAACCCTTAATCCTCCCTAAACCCTAAACCCTAAACCCTAAACCCTAAACCCTATATCTCAAAACCTAACCAGGCACATGATGAACCACCTAAACTCTAAATCCTAAACCCTTAATCCTCCCTAAACCCTAAACCCTAAACCCTAAACCCTAAATCTCAAAGCCTAACCAGGCACATGATGAANCCCTAAACCCTAAACCCTAAACCCTAAATCTCAAAGCCTAACCAGGCACATGATGAACCACCTAAACTCTAAATCCTAAACCCTTAATCCTCCCTAAACCCTAAACCCTAAACCCTAAATCTCAAAGCCTAACCAGGCACATGATGAACCACCTAAACTCTAAATCCTAAACCCTTAACCCTCCCTAAACCCTAAACCCCAAAACCTAAACCCTAAATCTCAAAGCCTAACCAGGCACATGATGAACCACCTAAACTCTAAATCCTAAACCCTTAATAAACCCTAAACCCTAAACCCTAAACCCTAAATCTCAAAGCCTAACCAGGCACATGATGAACCACCTAAACTCTAAATCCTAAACCCTTAATCCTCCCTAAACCCTAAACCCTAAACCCNTAACCAGGCACATGATGAACCACCTAAACTCTAAATCCTAAACCCTTAATCCTCCCTAAACCCTAAACCCTAAACCCTAAACCCTAAATCTCAAAGCCTAACCAGGCACATGATGAACCCCGACGAAGTCCAGCAGTCGAAAAAGTCCTGTCAGAGGCCTCATAGGGGGAGTTTCCGAAACTTCGGGCTAGTTTGGGGGTTCCTTTTAAGGGGGTTGCAAAAATGGGTAGTATAGGGATCCCTTTAAAGGGCTCTATAAGGGTTTAGAGTATCCGAAAATTCGGGGCTACCCCTTATTTTGGGGTCCTTATACTACCCTATTTTCGGAAACTCCCATAGGGGCCCTCCGACCAAGCCCGTATTACAACCTTTACTAAACTTCAGAGTAACCTTGATCGTTCTCCTTATATTAGCCTTATTTTTGGTACCTTTTCCTGACTCTTGTAGTAGCAGGTTAGGGATTGGCAGCGCCAACAACAGGCAACGCAGTGGATCTTCTCAACCCGCCATCCTAATTGTCAGTCGTCAAACCGCAACCGAGCAAAATAAGGGTCTGGAATACGATCCGTTGTTTATCTATGCTTGACTATACCGCCAGTCGTCAAAATTGTTGTGTTTATGCTGATTTTCTTTTTCTTATTGCTACTGCTGCTGCTCGTCCTCCTCCTCCTCCTCCTACTACTACTACTACTACTACTCCTGCTACTACTACTACTACTACTACTACCACTACCACTGCCACTGCCACTGCCACTGCCACTACCACTACCACTACTACTACTACTACTACTACTACTACTACTACGACTACTACTACTACTACTACTGCGACTAGTACTGTGGTCTGTATTGAGCACACCCTAGCATTCTAGTTATTCAGGAAGCTATAATATTGGGGCCGAAATGATTACCAAACGTATTGTGGGGTTCCTTGTTATATTTATAATATAATGGGCCGTGAAACCCTATTCTAATTATTCAGGCCCTTACCATAGAACCCCACTGAAGATCCCTTATAGAACCCTTTAAAGGAACCCTTTAAAGGGAACCCTATCCCCCTATGTTAAACCCTATTCTAATTATTCAGGCCCTAATTCTAGTTCCAGGAACCGAGAAGCCGCTCCCTGCAAGCCTCAGAGGTCTTGCTTCAACATTGGCTTCGCTGTTTGCAACGAGTGCGACACGGTTTAGGGTTTAGGGTGTTTAGGGCTCAGGGTTAGGGGGGTTTAGGGTTTAGGGGGCTTAGGGTTTAGGGGTTAGGGTTTGCGGCTTTCACAACGGCTGGGGCTAAGGCTTCGGGATTTAGAGTTTTCGGGTTGGCATGCTGGTTTCCCCCACCAACGCCTGCTTAGGGATGTCCTACTTCCGAATGCAGGATGCTCCTGCTTGAATTTACTGCCGCACTGTTGAAGCACTTGAAGTTTGGCGTTGCCTCCACTCTTTTTAGCCATGATGTAATGCAGAGGCCTGAAGGCTTAGCGACATTATTCCTGACGGTTCCTGCTATAAGTATGCCATAGCATGCCCCCCAAAACCCTACTCTAATTATGAGGCCTCTATAGTCAACCCTCCCATGTAGAGTAGCTCTAATAGCCTTTGGAGGAACCCTGAAAGGAAACTTAATGTAGCCATGCAGCTCAACCTAAATAGAAGCCCCTTACAGGTGGGTAGTTCTTCTTCCATAGTACTCCCATAAGACCCCCTTTACCTTATAGGAGTGGTATGGGAGGCTTATGGGAAACTACCCACCTGTAAATGGCNCTAAATAGAAGCCCCTTACAGGTGGGTAGTTCTTCTTCCATAGTACTCCCATAAGACCCCCTTTACCTTATAGGAGTGGTATGGGAGGCTTATGGGAAACTACCCACCTGTAAATGGCTCAACCTCAACCTAGAAGCCAAAAAGTTGGAAACCCAATAGCCTCAATCCTTAAGAGTCATGTATAGGGAATCCCAGCACTATTTGGCCTTAATCCGGTTTCCAACTTTTTGGGGATTACTATAAACCTACTGCAGGTACGAAGACGCCCCGCTGAAGATCCTCGCCAAGGCGCCGTAAGTCTCAGCAACATGGGAGTTTCCGAAAATTAGGGGGTACCTTAAAAGGGATCCTTTCAGGGTTCCTAAAAGAGATCTATAAGGGTTCTATTCAGGGTTTAGGGTTTGGGAGTTTCCGAAAATTAGGGGGTACCTTATTTTTGGGGGTCCTTCTAATAAGGATCCTACTATTTAGGGTACTATCATAATAAGGAACCCCCCAAATAGTATTGGTAATTTTTTTAGGCCCCTAACCTACAGTATTCTTTTCAGCCCGAGCTTTAAACTCCTGCGATCGGAAACTCCCAAATGGAAGCTTCGAGTTGAGGAAGTGAAGCTGCAATGCCGACCCCTGGCGACAACAGGGCTCGGAATGCTTCGTACGAAATGTGCTGAGAACGCGCGTATCGCTATCCCCGAATGTGCATGTATGCAGTGTATGTATGTATATATATACACACATATACAGTTGTACATGCATATGTATACATGTATATACCTATACATACATACATACATTCATACATATATATATATATATGTAGTTATTTATCTATAAGAGAGAGAGAGAGAGAGAGAGAGAGAAAGAGAGAGAGAGAGAGAGCGAGAGAGAGAGAGAGAGCGAGAGAGAGAAATTGCTGCCCAGCCACTGCAGGCCCCGTTGACGTGCCTGCAGGGCCTCGGGCGGAAGAAGGCCTCAGAACGTTATGGTGGCTGTACAGCCTGCATTGCGTGCCGCTCGCTCGCTCGCTCTCTCACTCACCTCACTCACTCTGCTCCGCTCCGCTCCGCTCCGCTCCACTTCACTCCATTCCACTCATTCACTCACTCACTCATTCACTCACTCACTCACCCTCACTCACATTCCGCCTGTTTCTATCTGCCTCTTCATTTAGCTTTTCATGTCTTTGAACCTCTCAGGCACTGCTTTGTGTGCAGACATGTCTTCCTGTATTTCGCGCTCTGTCTTTCTCTGCGTCCCTTTCGCTTTCCCGTCTTGCGGGGCTCATAGCCTGTTCAGGTCCGGGATGAAGCTTGAAACATGTGGGGATTTCTTCACTTCGGGGTCTGTCGACCGGGCTTCTTTTAGTGAGGATCTTCAACTGTGGCGTGCATACTAGGGTCCTGCCATTCATTCATTACCCATGTCAGGACCATCATCCGCAAGTTGTGTTTATCCCCATCTGCATCCACATCATCACTCTCATCCTCACCGAAATCTTCCACAACCCCCATTCCCAATCGCATCTTCCCCATTCCAACCCTTTGAATCCTGAACCAGCAATCTGTTTTGTAATCCTAGCAACGGAGCGATGGCAATGCTGCACGAAAAAGCACCCCCCAATCCTAAGACCGAATATCCGGGTCTGAATGACTTAGAATAACATGTCCCTGTAGTCCCTATGTACTTATACCATAATATATACCCCCCCAAACCCAATTGAGGTACACCTTAGAAGCCCCATGAACATTCATGAGCAATTCTAAACACGGAATTCAAATTCCTAATGCCCCTGCATTCCGCCATAAACCCTAAGCCAGAACCCTATATTGCCCTCAACCCTTGATCCTCAATGAAGCCACCCCGGGACGCCTACAAGGCGTCGATGATTGCCACGCTGGGTCCGAAGACAGTGTCGGACCGGGCGACCGACGTCCCTGTATGACTCGACGGCAGTACGAATTAAAACCCTATATGGCAGGGGTCAGAGCTGTTCATCACATCCAACCTGAGCATCATTTCGGGAGTTTGGAAGAGTTCATGGTTCAGTGTTTTCGGGGTTTGGGGTTCAGGAGCCAGGGTTCACACTTTGGGGCTTTTGGGTTTTCAGGTTCCTTTAAGGGTACTTTCAGGGTAACTATAAACTTGGCACCGGAGGCTCTTGAGCCCCTACAGAACCCGAAGTTGCATTTCTGCAGAAACCCAATAAGAATGATACCAACAGTAATAACAGGAACAATAATAGCAACAATGATAACAGTTTGAACAGTACTAATAGCATCAGCAATAAGAACTAGAATACTAATATCAATGATGTAATAAACGTAACATTAATACTGATAACAATATTCATAATAGTATAAGATACTGAGAACAATAGTAATGATGATGATAATGATAGAACCAACACTACTTGGAGTTCAATTCCAGTGAGTTAGTATATAATATCCTAGAACCCAAATCCAATGATTTCAGGCCCTGCTTCTACATCCTGAACTTATTTGAAAAAGTACTGTAGGGGCCTTTGGGGTTCCTTTGTAATAATTACAGTATAGTATGTCTCCAAACCCTCTTCGAATTATTAAGCTCAATATGGCTCTCATATAAAAAAGCCCTTAGCCCTTCAATGCCGGAAGAGGACCTTGCGTCCTGGAAGTTCGCACGCTGGGCCGAGGTGCTGCGGGGATTCTGACCCCAAAGTCTTACCGAGGGGGATGTTTACTTTCAGAACGGAACTCGGGACCAAAACCCTAAACCCCAAATCCCTAAACCCTAAACCCTGAACCCTAAACCCTAGTTGGGGGCAGTTTTTGATTACCCTGAGGCCATTGTGATCCTCGGCCCGAATGAGCAGGATGGCAACCGGGACGTCACTCGGCTTCTCGTTTGCTGCTTCCGGGAGCATGGTATAGGGTTTAGGGTTTAGGGTGGGAGCATGTCGCCAGTCTTTGATCCCACGATGGCCAATCCTAGGCACCTAAAGAGAAGCCCTTAAACCTCAAGAGGATGTGAGGTTGTTTGCAAGCGGGCGCAAGCCGCAGGCCTCATCTCACCAGCAGTGCAAGTACACCCAGAGCCCAAAAGCAGAATCCCGCCAGAACCCTAAACCCTAAACCCTAAACCCGAAACCCTAAACCCGAAACCCTGAACCCGAAACCCTGAACCTGATGCTCCCGGATGTATGTAGCAACTGAGGAATATCCATGCTTAACCTACCTTTGGTTAGTAGGGAATGGAAGAATGGTGGTAATAGTAGTTATAATTGTACCCCATTCCTCCATTCCCTACTAACCAAAGGTAAGTTAAGACCTCAACATTCCCCATTCTACAGGGACCAAAAGGCATCGGAGCCCCCGAAGCAGGTGGCAACAACTCAATGCTCCAAGCTCCAAGCCCTCATTTTGTGTAGTTCTTACAGTAGACCCAGAAATCAGAAATCTTAGTCATCCCGTTGTAACCCGTTGAATACCCCTTACAGTAACCCTTGCTTGGTCACCGTACAGGGGCCCTTGCCAGGGAAACCCAATAGCCTCAATCCTTGAGAGGAATGTTTTGTCGGGAATCGCAGCACTATTTGGCCTTAATCCGGTTTCCAACTTTTTGGGGTTTACTATAGATTGTGAGGCGCGTAGTACAGGGGCCTTAATATATAGAATGGGGTTCCTTTAAGGGGTTTTGTAAGGGATCTGCAATGGGGTTCTGTACTGTAGCTGCCTTAATAATTAGAATAGAGTTTTGGGGTATATTATACTATACTTTTAAGGAACCCTGTAAACAGTATTGGTAATTATTTAGGGCCCCCTTTTTTTACGTGCAAGGTAAGCCAAGACGCTCAGCCCTAGACCCTACACGCTCAGCCCTAGACCCTACAGCGGAGGTAAGCAAGCTGCAGCGAAAGATGAACATCAACAAGGCTCTTGACAAGGACTATATAAGGGTCGGGAGGAGTGCAGAAATGGAATCGAGCCTTTAAAAAATCTCTTAAGTTGTATTTTAAAAGGGTTGCTGTGCGGGTTGCGAAATTGTGGACTTGAGTTTGGGAGGTAGGTTCAACAGGTTCTGGCATCGCATGTGTGACTGTCTTGCGCGTGCATAGCCGATCGGGCAGTGGCCCATCGCTTTCAAGGAGGTCTTGTGTTGCTTCGTGATCATCTTGCTGAAGCACAGACAGATAGCGAGGGAATCTTGTCGATAATTAAGTTTCGAGCCTCGGAGGGTGCTATTTTCCCACAGCCTTTGCAGGAGTGGGAGGGGTGGGCCATGTCCTTCCTCCTGGATGCTCCTCCGAGTGCCTTCGCAGGCCGCATCGTCACATCGGGGTGTGATTGTGCACGCTTAGACCCCTTATGGGAGTTTCCGAAAATAGGGGACCCTAATATAGTACCCTAAATAGTAGGGTCCTATTAAAACCCCTATTTTCGGAAGCTCCCTTATCGCTCCCCTGAAGGAGCTCAGAAAGAAAGCCGAAACAATTTTGCACTCCGGAGCCGACCAGGTCTGACGCCTGCGAAGGATCCGGTCTTCAAGTCTATCGGCATTAATAACATCAAGGACGGGGTCTTAGTAGCTGAGTGGATACACTTTACACTGTTTGGGATAATATTACCCACTATAAAACTGAAAGTGTACACTTTTTGGGGCTTATGAACTCAGCAACTAAGGGGTTTAGGGTTTCTAGAACCTTCTAGGATTTATAGGGTTTTACGGAGGTTTATCAACGGTTTATTGGTTGTGGGGTTCAGGGTTTTTGCGGTTTAGAGTCTAGGTTGGGGACGCGGTCTGTGAGCCTACTATAGGGGCTTTAAGAATTACCTATACCATTGTAAGAGTTCCTGATTATAATTATAGTATAATGGGCCCCAAAACCCTATTCTGCGATGTCTTAAGGCCCCTACATCCTAAATCCAGTACCCTTATAGATCCCTTTTCAGGAACGCTTTCAAAGGGAACCTTATTCTAATTGTTGAGGCCCCTATAGTTGCTAGATCAACGGATGACCTGGTCATGAGCCTGACAAGAGCTGTCGCCTCGTCGCCCTTGAAGTATGTTACGTGCTGCATCTGCATGGGATATCGCGTGAATACCAGGAGATATCAGAAGTAGAGGCACTAGGAGGAGCACGGGGACCAGGAGGAGCAGGAGGAGGGAGAGGAGGGAGGAGGAGGGTGGAAGGACGAATCTGCGTTTCCTGACCCTTACTTCTTCTTGTTGTTCTGATTCTCGATCCGTCCTCCTCTTCCGACTCCGACAGGGAGTGCGAGTAGTAGAAGCAGAGCTATTTTCGATAGTGACAAGAACCATCATCTCCACCACCTCCGCGACCCCCGCCACCTCCACCACCACCGCAGCCACCGCTTTGACTTGCGACAATGCTGCATCGCATAGGCTACGTCGAATCTTTGGGCCCCATTTTGTCAGGATCTGGGCGAGTGGAAGTACTATCGTGCCGGCCTTGGCAGTCGTTTCGTGAACGCAGCTGCCGCGAGCCATAGTATACGAGCCTGAAGAATTGCCAGCACTGTTCCTCAGGGCTCTTTATTTTTCCGGTAGCATAAACGACTCCAAAACCCTATTCTAATGAAAAAGGCCCCTATGTTGCAGCTTCTTTCAGCTAGGGCTCGATCGAAAGCGGCATTGTTTCCTCAACATGCAGCCACAAACTGAGATGACTGAAACCCAATTCTAAGCCCGCAACCCAAACCCTAAACCCCTAAATCCTTGAAGTGATCTCTCTAGATACCCTTATTGTCATAACCCGTATGGTACTCTCAAAGGAACCCTTAGGGGAACCCTAAAAGGATCCCTTAAAAGGAGTCCGAAGAGGATTCCTTAAAGAAACCCATAAACCCAGGAAGTCTTCAGGCACTATCGAGGTTTCAAAGCCCTGAAAGCCCTCGGCTGGAGGTTTGGGGGTTGATGGCTGAGGGGGTGTAGGGTTTAGGGTTTACCTCAACCCTGAAGAACCTACCTTTTTCAGGACTTATATAAGGAAATCATAATAAGGAACCCTAAAAAGGGTAGGTTCTTCAGGGTTTAGGGTAGGGCTGAGGGTTCAGGGTCTAGGGTTTAGGCTATAGAGCTGAGGGTTGCTAGGGGGAAATCCTTGCAGCTTCGCCATTTGCGCAGAAGACTATACTATGCTATGCTATATTATGCTATACTACACTTTGCTATACTTTGCTACAATGTACTATACTGTACAGTACTATACTTTATTGTACTATGCTATATCATACTGTATTGTACTGTAGTATATTGTACTGTACTATACTCTGCTCTACTATGCTCTACTGTGCTGTACTACTGTACTGTGCCATACTGTACTATACTTTGCTATACTATAAAATATTGTGCTCTATGCTATGTTATGCGTGCTATACTATACTGTAATGTACTATACTATACCTCTCTATGCTGTGCTATGCTCGGTAGTACCGTACTATACTGTGCTATGCGATGCTAGACTATACTAGACCCTGCTTTATTGTTCTTTCAGATGTGATACGATAGCACGTCATACTATACTAGTCTATACTGTACTCTAGTATGGTATAGTCCGTGTATAGTATAGCATAGTACTCAAAAAAAGTATGGCATAATGTATAACGATTTACCATTGTTAACCATGCAGCCATCGTCCAAGGATGGGCGAGAGCCATCTGCACTTTAGCAGAGGCGCGTAGTTCGGGATTGGGGCTTGAGGGTTTTAGGGGTTTAGGGGTTTATGGTTGAGGGTGTTAGGGTCGAGGGTTTCAGGGTTTCAGGGTTTCGGGTTTTCGGGTTTCAGGGTTTCGGGTTTTACGGTTTAGGGTTTGGAGTTAGGGTTTTGAAGAGGTTACAAGGGTTTGATAGGGTGGAGGGTTTCTGGTTCTTGATCAGGGGCTCACGGTTTGTTGTGATTAGGGTTATGCGTTTGGGCCTTGTTCAGGGGCTTTCCTTTCCGGAGGTTTAGAGTTTGAAGTTTAGGAATTCGGGGCCCTAAACCCTAAACCCTAAACGGTGGCTGCTATGAAGAAGGCACCCATGACTTCAGGGGAGCACTCCCACCTTTGAGCACCAGATGCTGGAGCGTATCCCTAGTCCCTGAAGCTTAAAAAATCCCTAAACCCTAAAACCCCAAACCCCGGAGCCTCGAGCCCGAAACCCTCAAACCCTGAAGCCTCAAAGCCAAAACCCTCAAACCCTGAAAGCCTGAGCCTTCAAAGCCAAAGCCCCCAAAAAAAACGCTCAGCGCCTAAACCCTAAACCCCTAAGGCCCTAAGGCCCTAGGCTCTAACCCCTAAACCCTAAACCCTAAACTCTAAACCGCAACCCCTAATAAACCCCTTAACCCCTTAGGGCCCTACCCCCCCCCCCCCCCCAAAAAAAAAAAAAAAAAAAAAAAAAAAAAAACCCCCCCCCCAAACCCAAACCCTCTTTTTCCCCAATCATTTTCCGGGTGGAAGGCGAGACCGGCTACTCCTGGCCCTTCCCAGGCTGAACTGGGAGGAATTTGGCTTAAAAAAAANCCCAAACCCCAAACCCCAAAACCTAAACCCCAAACCCCAAAAAAACCCCTTACCCCCTATGGCCCCCCCCCCCCCCCCCCCCAAAAAAAAAAAAACAACAACAAAAAAAACAACCCTCCCTCAAAGCCAAAGCCTCTTTTTCACCCATCAGTTTCCAGGTGGAAAGCGAGAACGGCTCATCCTGACCATTCCCAGGTCGATCTGGGAGAGACTTGCGTTAAAAAAAAAAGGACCCCAAAAGAGAGAACTACCCATAATAAGGTTCCTTATAAGGTTTTTCGGGTTTGGGGTTGCCAGAGGCTCCAAATATCCCCATAATTAAGGAAGATGCCTTAAATTATAGTAGGGGTCCTCCTACTATAACTTAAGGTATCTTCCTTAATGAATCGGGATCTTGGAGCCTCTGGGTTGCTAGGGTTGAGGGAGGGATGCAAAGGGTATCATTACAGGGTTTAGTTTTTTTTTTTTTGGGGGGGTCTGGGGTTTAAGGTTTTTGTAGGAATTAGGGTGCTCAGGTCGATCAGAGAGACTTGCTTTGTCGGGATTTGGGGTTTAGGGTTTTGATACTAGGGCTTTTAGGCCAGGGGGTATGATTACAGGGTTGAGGGGTTTGGGGTTGAAGGCTCTTATAGGAATTCGACGAAATTACAAGGTTCTTAAAGGATTCTGGATGTTGGGTTTGGGGGTTTTGGGTGTCTTTACGGCTTATTCAAGATTTGCACTTTCGGGCTTTGGTCTTCAGTTAGGTTTTCGTGCTATGCGGTGGTGCACTTGCTTTTCCATTGTGGGGGCGAGTTTGGCATGTGAGAATCTGTGCTCCTACTGCAATCGGCGCTATGCCCGGTTCTGCAAACTCCGCTTCTGCAAACTGCAGGCCTCAACCCGGAGCTAAGCTCGAAACCCCGAGCCCGACACCTGAAGGCCTGAAAACATGAATTCAGCACGCTTGCCAGGTAAGTCTTGACCGGGGAGCCCGCTGCGAACATCATTATGAGCAGATTTCCGCGGCCTCCTGGTTCAGTAAGGCGGCTTGGAGCTTGGGGTTCAGTCAAAAGTTCAAAGGCATCTCAATGGTTGAGGAAAAGGATGGCGCTAGGGATGGAGAAGTGCAAGTTTGGACGAATCAGTTCTGATTGAAGCTTGCAGGCCATTGCGCTAGCACTTTCAGCAGCGGCAGAGACTGCCACTGTGGTTTCCCGCGGTGCTTGCATTGCAACGTTTCGGCACTCTCCCGAGCTCCCGTCCGGCTTCTTCACGTGGTTATGCAGTTATGGATTTTTTCTTAAATTCTTGTCGCCGTTGGTTACAGCTGATAGAAGGATGCTGGCTTTCAGGACTTGCTTCATCGATTCGTCCCTTCATGAGCATAGGAGTAATCTACGGGCCTTAATAATTGCCTATACCATTTAAGGGGTTCCTTATTCGAATTATAGTGTAATGGGCCCCAAAACCCTATTTGCACTAACTATTAAGGCCGCTATATTACAGCCTTTTAAAGGAACCCTTTAAAGGAGCCCTATTCTAACTATAAAGGCCGCTATATTAGGAGTACCACTTTGCTTAGGATCCAAAGAGGCCCCAGAGGAGCAGAGCCGAGATCTTGCCAAAGCGCAGGGGATCCATGGCTCCACGGGAGATGTGCTCTCAAATCCCTGTCTTTGAGGGTCTGGTTTTTTTGGGTTTGGGGTTTTGGGTTTAGGGTTTGGGGTTCAGGGTTTAGGGTTTAGGGTTTTTGGGTTCAGGGTTTAGGGTTCAGGGTTTAGGATTTAGGGTTTTGGGTTTAGGCCCCAGGGTTTAGGATTTAGGGTTTTTGGGTCTGGTGCACACCTTCGCCGGTACCCGGACCATGCTCTTATCTGCTGCCGTGGCAGCCCAAACGAGGGCTCTTCGAGACCGGAGTCCGTGCAAAAAGGCCTTCCACCACCGTCGGAACCTCCACAGGACAGAGGGTTTAGGGTTTAGGGTTTAGGGAGGAACCGAAGGACACAGGAGCAATAGGCAATAGGAGTTAGTTCAAGGAGCATATTGACCAGTAGCCGCATGCTTTAGCAACCCAAGGTCACGAGCTGAGCTCTTGGAGTCTTCATAGAAATGTAGAAAAGAACTCGATGATCTAGTCTAGGGTCTACAACTCCACAACCCTAAGCCCTAAACCCTAAATCGTAAGGGCATATCCTATGGTCCGGAACTCTAAACTCAGAACTCTGAGCCCCAGGACTCTAAAACTCGAGGCCCGCCAGAGTAATAAAGCCCCAAGAGGCAAGAGACATCGGAGGCGTACTTGGTTCCCCGGTAGTACCCTTTTGCCCCTTCGTTTTACGGCTCCCTTGTTAAGACCAACTAATAATAAAAGGGTATCCTTTTCTACTAAGGGAGGCATCCTTTTCTATTAAGGGGGCACTGGGGAACGTAGAATATTTTGGCTTACTTTGAGTCCCTGTAGGAGTCAAGGGTCTACATCAAGGATCTGAGGGCTTGGGGCTTGAGACTTTGGGGTTTGGTGAAGGATCTCACGGTTAAAGATTTCATGCCCCGTGATTATTCGAGTTTTAAACCCGAAGCTTGATCCAACACAGCCGAAGTTAGCGGTTCTTCGGCCCGTGCGATAGCTCGAGTTCAACACCCAAAGCCTTTCCCTAAACCCTGAACTCTCAACCCTAAACCCTAATCCCTGAACCGTGAACCTTAAACCCTAAACCCAAAACCCCTTATAGTACCTACCCTTTCTAGTATTCTTATGGATCCCTTAGAGTAATCCTTATAGGAACCCCTAAAAAGCCCAAAAACCCAAAGCCAAAACCGCCCTGTTTGGAGGTCCTAGCCGAAGAGCCGAACACGCACGTCACTTTGTTCTTGTTAAGGAAGTTATTTAATTTCAGTTACCATAATGGGTTTGGGGTTTAGGGTTTAGGATGCGGATGGATAGTAAATAATATGGTTTCCTTATTGTAGTAACTTAAATTAAATCCCTTAACAAGAACCCAGGTCATCGTCATGAGCAGCTTGGAACAGGATCTCCTCTCCCAGGCAGATCTGGCAACAGACTTTAGGGTTCAGGGCTTTACAGTGAACACCAGAAAGTTGGAACATGGGTTTAGGAGGATTGGTGCTAGGATCCCTTATACTTTACCTTAAGGGCATGAGAGGATAATGATGTTCCAACTTTCTGGCTTCTACTATAGGGTTTAGGGTGTTAGGGGTTTCCTTTTTTGGGATCCATAAGGGCTCCCAAAGAGATCCAACAGGGTACTATAAAGGGGTTTAGGGTTTTGGGGGTTTTGGGGGTTTTGGGTTTTGGGGGTTTAGGGTTTAGGGTTTTGGGGTTTGCGGGTGTTGGGGTTTAGGGGTTTAGGGGTTTAGGGTTTAGGGTTTAGGGTTCGATGCTTAGCAGGATCTCCTGTGCCAGGCCGGCAAATTTTGGGCTTCAGGGGTCAAGGCTGCAGGGCCCGCAACGCACAGGGTGTGTAAGCTGTGGGTTGCCTAGGGCTTAGGGTGTGTAGAATAGGGACCTAAGTATAGGGACCATTTCGGGGTTCCTGTTTAGAACTATAGTAACTATGTACCCCAAAAACCTTATTGAAATTATTAGATCCCCTCTATTAGGGGATTTGGGTTATGGCGTTTGCAATTCGCAAGCCTCACAAAAAAGACCCAGAGTTTTCGTGGGTTTAGGGTGTAAGCCCTAGAATTAGAACCTGAGAGCTGAGGATGTGGCCTTCCCGGTGTGGAGCGAAATGGGAGTTGCCGAAAATTAGGGATGCCTTATTTTGGGGTCCTTGTAATAAGGGTCCTACTGTTTAGGGTACTATATTAGGGTCCCCTATTTTCGGAAACTCCCAAATATTCAAACCCCTTTCTGAATGCGAAACCTTGGAAGAGAAGTGTGAGCCTTCAAATCATGCATTCGAGTGAGCTTGTTGTGGTAATGGTAGTAGCAGTACACTCGTGAATCTAGGCGAGCACGTGCAGAAGCAAGGCGCGATAGAACGCCCTATGGCAATTACTTCGAGAAGGCTTGCTGCATTAGTTGGCAAAAGCAGTCTGGCAAAGATGTGTAATATAGAGGCTTTAATAATTGCAATAGGGTTTTGGGGCCCATTCTACTAGAATTATAATAAGAAACCCCAAACTAGTATTGGTAATTATTTAGGCCCCCGATAGTAAGACTGCTGTCAACAAGCTCCTAGGCCATTGGTCCTGGAGGGATGACCCCACAACTGCGGTCGGGGTATCATATAGGGGCCTCAATTATTACCTATACTCTTGTGGGGGTTCCTTATTATAATTATAGTATAACATACCCCAGCACCCTATTCTAATCATTAAGGACCCTATAGTATTCATGTCACGCAGGTGCCGCAATGAGTAGAAGAGGGTAACCTCAAGGTGATGATTGGCTCTGTGCTTCCCCAAGAACAGAAGGGGGGCCACGGATTGCCGTCATTCTCGGTATGTTTTGCGCAGCCTCCTCCGTTGGGGAGACCCGAAAACATCCTTCGTCTGTTGGGCATTACTTGCCCTGTTTACAACAAAAGTACCCTAAACAATAACACAAAAGGCCCTAAAGTCCCTAAAGCCCTAAAGTCCCTAAAGCCCTAAAGCCAAAGCCCTAAACCTCAAAGCCCTAAAAACCCTTAAGCCCCAATGCCTGAACCCCAAACAGGCGATTGGGAACATTCCCTGCTGGATCATCGCCGAAGGTGGTGTGTGCTATCGGGAGCCTGGGTCCAAGAAGGGTTTAGGGTTTAGGGGTTTAGCGGTTTAGGGTTTAGGGCTTTAGGGTTTAGGGCTTTAGGGTTTAGGGTTTTGCAAAACAAACCCCAAAAACCCGAAGCCTCGAGAGCCAGAAACCCGAAACTACACATAAACCCAAGCCCTACATTCTAACACCCAAACCCTAAACGCGGGGCCATTTTGAAGCCTCAACCCCAGAGGCGCGAAATCCCCAAACCCAAAACCTAATGTTGAAACTTGGTGCCCGTGAGTAGCGTCTAGCCTTGTTGGGGGAGTTAAGACCCCTCAAGATTTTGGCTCAGAGGTGAACTTTAAACCCCAAGGTCACCGGACAGGCAATTAAAACTCTGAGAGCAAGCTCAAACCTCCAAACCCTAAGCCCCAACGTCCTAAACCACAAAGCCGACGTATGACAAATCCCATAGGAGATTTTACAAAGCCCCAGGTGCAAGCTTATAAAAACCATAGAAGCCCTACAGGGAAGCCTTTCTCTTAGTAGCTGAGTGGATACACTTTACACGTTTTGGGATAATCGTACCCACCATAAAACTGAAAGTTAGAGTGTAAACTTTTGGGGCTTATGAATTCAGCAACTAAGTTCTGATGCCCTACTCAAAGGATCCGTGACGCGCTGAGGCCTGATGGGACTTGGTCCAACATGGAGCTCCTGGACAAAGAGTGGCTGGGTCCAGCCAAGGCACCAGGGTGCTATGTAAGGGTTACTTTAATGGGTTCCTGTAATAAGAGGGTACCATGAGGTTTTATGAGACTGCTAAAAAGGTGATGCAAGCTCTTTTTTTCCATGGTCTTTGTAGGGGTTTATAAGGTCTTTATGATGGTTCTGCAAGGGGTTCCGCAGTAGATTTCCAAGGGTTCTTAGAGGGTTCAGGGTATATTGGACTGATCCCCAGAGCGAGGTTGCAGCTAAAACTGTAAGCAGGTGATCGCAGCCGGCTTTTCTATCGGGATAGCTTGAGAGTGCGTAAAAGCTCTCAAGGATAGTCTTTGGGTTTGGGGTTTCGGGTTTAGAGTGTAAGGTTTAGGGTTTTAGGTTTAGATTTTGGGGTTTGGGGTTTCGGGTTCTACTTGTGTTCCCCGCAGCCTTGTGCTTGTGGTTGGTCGAATGCCGGCACGCAGCCGCCGGTGACGAGCTGCTACAGACTTCCTAATGTCAGCGCTTGAGGCCCAAGCCCTAAGGAGACCCAAAACCTAAAACCCCAAACCCTAAACCCATAAACCCATAAACCCATACCTCTAAACCTAGCCTTATACTGCTTCAGTCACAACCAGGTCGATAGAAACAAGCACTAGCAGTCACGGAGCAAGATTTTGAAGTGGGTTAGGCTGTTGCCGGGGTCCTGCCAATGACAACGGTTGCTTATGGGAGCAAGATTGCATATATGAATACTGGTAGTAGTCAGCGAAGTACACGCACTGAGAATGATGAGAACAAACCGACAAACAAATAACTACGAGTAAGACTGAGACTTGTGCTCAATTGCCTGACTGACGAAAGAACAGTTAAACCAACAGATCCAGGCTTGAATTCAACAGGTGGTAAAGCACTGTAAAGAAAACCACTAGCAAGGACAATCGTCACAGACTGTTCATACTAACTCTGCTGACAACGCTATCACTAAGATCTCAACACTAGTGATGGGCGGCATGCTATACAGAGATGCTAGTAGCGCAAGCGAGCACTTCTCGCCATACTAATGATACTAGCGGTTGCGATGAATGAGCACTAAGTAAGAAGACTTCTCATGATACTAAACCCTGAGTAGACCCCAGACCTTCAAACAGATCCTGATTTCCCAACCCTAAATTCTCTACCTTTGTCCGACTCGGAAGGAGACGCAGCACCGGCCCTGAAGAGAGCATGGAGTCCCAAACATTATCCGCGTAGAGTATACCTTGTATCCTAAACCCTAAATAAACCCTAGCTACGACGGGCTTTTTTGCAGGTTCAATGTAAGTCTAAGGGGGAGAAAACTGTTAGACCCTAAGCTCAAAAAGCGCCTCTTTCAACAGCATCTAAAATGAAAGGGAAATCTAAGACAAACGACCGAAGCCATACACTTATAGTTTGAAGCGTCTAAGGTTTCTTTAGCCCAAATCCTCTTACAACTCCTAAACCCCTAAAACACTTCTAAACCCTAAAGCCTCACTCTTCAACGAAGGAGATCATGGAGTACTTTGCAGCCCGAACACCGGGCTCCCGTGTCATCGAAACCAGTGGGCGCCCCGAGTTGCAGGGGTTTATGGGTTTGGGGTTGAGGGTTTGGGGTTTAGGATTTTAGGGTTTAGGGCTGCAGGGGTTTATGGTGGTTTTAGAACAGCCTGTAAGGGTGGTCATAAGGAGTATGTGTAAGGGTGTTGCAAGAGATTGAGAAGGGTCCTTACAAGGGGTTTTCAGGTTGTATAAGGGTTCCTGTGAGGTGTTAGGGTCCAGGGCTTCTGGGCTTTGGGTTCAATGCTGCTGGGTTAAAGTTTAAGCTTTAGCCAACACCCGCAGCCTTAAACCCAAATCTTGAACCCTAAACATGCTTCCACCGGAAAAAGGGCTTCATGGTCATCGCAGGGCGACGTTGGGCGTCCGTTTTGGGTTTCCTCTTGGGGTTTGTCTGGATTCTTTGAGGCTTGTAGAAGTCAAAGGGTTTTCTGGAACCGATTTCTGTTGAGAGTTTGTGGAAACCTTATGGGATCCCTTTAAGGGGGACCCTACTATAGAACCCTATAGTACCCTAAGGGTACCCTTCAGGGATCCCTTATTATTAGTACGCACTCGTTAATCGGGAAAGGCCCCAAACTTTCCCCCTAGGTCCACGCATCATGCTGCCGCTTGGCAAAGCCAAACTTACTCCTGCTGCCAGTGTCCTCGGTGTCCTGGCACTACCAGAAGACGCAAGGGGACCATGCCGCCATCCAATCGAAGGCAAGAGGGGCCATGGGGTTGAAAGTTGAAGCACGGGTGTTCTGGAGAGCTTCGTCGCGTAATCCCACAGTCCGATAAGAGAACACCAAGCGGTGGAAATCATCGCGACAATGATGCATATCAAATTCAGCCAATAATCGTAGCAGAGGCCATCGCAATCGGCTCCGTCACTGCAGTCTGTGTCGTCGTCCCAGCAGTAGTAGTAGTAAAGCGGCCCCGTACTGATTTCGTTATATATATTATACAGATTATACATTATACGCGTATGTATATGTCTATGTCCGCGTCTATGTTTATGTCCGCGTCTATGCTTATGTCTTTGCCTGTATATGTGTACGTGTATGTGCGTGTATATGATTGTATGTGTATCTGTATATGTATATGTATATGTATATGTGTATGTGTATGTTTATGTGTATGTGAAGGTGTAGGTGTAGGTGTATGTGCATGTGCACATACACTGCATGTGCCTGTAGGTGTTGATGTGGATGTCTATGTATGGTGTATATGGAAAGGTATCGGTATAAGCATAGGTATAAGCATAGGTATAGGTATAAGTATAGGTATATCTACATGTATATGTATACCAGCATATGTGTGTGTATGCATATAATAGAAGTGGCAACAGCAAAGATCATCGGGCCCGGAGACTTGAGAAAGGCGCAAGACAAGAAGCACGGGGAGGGGAAGAGGAGGACCAGGACGAACAGGATGAATAAAGACAAGTGTGGCAAGTGGAAAACGCAACAGCATGAAAGTCATTGCTTTTCATGAGTATGATTATGACATGAGGACCATGTTGACCACGACAAAAATGACGACGAGGAGGATTGTCATTGCCGATGATGACGATGAGCATGAGCACCATGTTCCGCTTTCGTGGTGTAGTAATCACACTAAAAACACAAACCCCTCAAAACCCCGAACCCTAAACCCTCACCCCTGAACTCCACCAAATCCGAACAACCAGGACTTGCTTATCCACCTCTGGGCCGGACCGTTGCTATCCGCCCCGGCGGAGGTGTCGGATTTGGGATTCTGCGTTTAGGGTTTAGGGTCTTAGGGTTTAGGAGTTTAGGAATTCAGAATTTAGCTAGGGTTTTGCATGTTGTGGTTTGGGGCCAAGGGTTTAGGAGTTTCGGAGTTTAGGGGTTTAGGTGCGGTTTGGCTCGGCAAGGAGCGAAACGGCCTATAAACCCGAAGCTTTAGAAGCCCCAACACCTAAATCCTTCATATTGGTATTCTAGTAGTAGTGTATTATAATGGAAACCATAGGACATCATTGTATATCATGGTATATTGAAATACATATAGTATATTAGTGCCTCAACCCCGAAACCCTCCAAACTTTCTGGCTCTATGGATACTCCATGAAACCTGTTGTTGTTGTTACTACAGGCTGCCGATGCAGTTGATCATCGTCTTGATACACTGAACTGGGGGCGTAGGCCGCAGGGTATTGGGTTTACGGATACAGCTGAGGGTTTAAAGTTTAGGGTTTTGAGGTTTCGGGTTTGGGGTTGGAGGCCTTAAGCCTTAAGCACCGTCTAGGTTATAAACCAACATGCTTCTCTGATGTCTCTTGGCAAACCTGAATCCTAAACCCTGAGCCTCGAGCCCTGAACCCTTAAGCTGAGCCCATATTTTGCTTGGTTTTTGGAGGTAGGGTATGAAGTATGGGCTTGGGTTCGTGATTTGGGAATTAGTACGGCTAGAGTTTAGAATCGGTGGTTTAGGGTTTCAGGATCTGCACCGGCAGTACACCACGGTCCCAAAGCAGCGAGGTCGTTGTCGGCAACGACGAGGTCAGCGTCCGCCCCACCGGGGTCAGCAAGGCAGCGCAGGGCCCATTTTAGGATCAACAGCTCAGGACTCTCATCCTTAGAACCCGTACCATGAGCGCGTGTTTTTTCTTGTAAGGTTTAGGGTTTGGGATTTTTGGGGCTTCAAGGTTTTTGGCTTGGGATTTTAAGTTTAGAGTTAAGGCTCTTCCTCTTGCAACACCACGGTCACCGTCAGCCCCCCCCCCCGATTCGGTGCCCCAAGCCGTAAGCCTCGCGGTGTCGCGGTGATCGTGTTCGTGTTGAACTACGGTAGTGTCTCGGGGTATCGAGACTGATCCCAAAGCCGTAAACCCCCGAACCACCAAAGCCGTAAACCCCCGAACCAAAACCTTAACCCCAAGAGCCTTACATAGTCCATGCTAATTTTCAAGGCCCCTAAACTACACCCGTGCAAAACCCGTATAGAAGCCCTTGTAGAACCCTTCAGAAGGGAATCCTTACAGGAACCCTCTTCTAGCTATTAAGGCCTCTTGGAAACCCAAGTTTCGCGAGGCTTCGCAGCTGGAGAAGATCTTGCAGAAGATCTGCTGCGAGGTCTGGCGGTTTTGGGTTAAGGTGGGAGGTTTAGAGGGATTGAGAGGTTCGAGGGCCCTTTGCGGTTTCGGGTCTGGGTGTCAGGTTTGGGGTTGAGACGGTTTAGGGTTTAGGGTTATAGTGTGTGAGGTGTATGAGTGCTGTTTTTCCTTGTCAGGCTTGCGCTACTGTTCCTTTCCTCGGGCCCAAAGCATGATCCTACCCTTTGGTTTACATGCGATTGTGAAGCCTAATTTGAAACTTTAATCCCAAACCCCCAAACCCTTTACAAAAGCCTTTCTACGCCTTCTGTAAACCTGCAAAAACCTCTAAACTCCAAACTCTAACTAAACCCTAACCCAAAACCCCAACTCCCAAACCCTCACCTCCTCGACTTGGTGCTTGTGCAGGGTTTCTTGTTTGCATCTAGGGTTTAGGGATTTTGGTACATCAGGTAAAGTTGCTGTAGTTTTTTCCTGTTCAGCCTCAAACCACAAAGGCCCCTACAGAGCGCAGAGCCCTGTTGTAACTGTTAAGGCCACTATATCGCATTTGCAGCCTCGCACATAAACTCTAAACCTCAAACCCTAAACCCAAAATCTAAAGCCTAAGCCCTAAACCTTGAACCCCAAACCCCCAAGCCCTAAACCTCTTATAATACCCTTATAGATCCCTTATAGTAATCCTTATAGGAACCCGTAAAGGAACCCTTAAAACCCCTAAAACCCCTAAACCCTAAATAACCCTAAATAGCCCTAAACCCTAAATAGCCCTAAGCCCCTAAACCCCCAAACCCTAAATAACCCATAATAGCCCTAAACCCTAAATAGCCCTAAGCCCCTAAATAGCCCTAATCCCCTAAACCCCTGAGCCTTGAACCCTAAACCCCTAAGGGTCCTGAACTCTGCAGCCTTGGAGGAGGGCGCCGTGACGCCTCAACGGCTGTGGCTACGTGACGCCGGGAATCCAAGAGCTCTTTTCGCGCAGGGGTCCAGGGGTTTTAGGGGTTCCTTTAAAGGTTTAGGGTTTAGGGGGTTTAGGGTTATTCCTTTAAGGGTTCCTATCAGGATATCTATGAGGGCACTATATGGGGTTTAGGGTTTAGGGGTTTGGGGTTCACGGTTTTTGGTTCTAGGGTTTAGGGTTTGGGCACCGAGGGCATTTCTGGTTTGGGGTTAGAGGGTTTTAGGGCTGCCTTCAAGGGTTACTGTAAGGAGGCTGTATGTTTTGGAGGTTGAGGGTCTTAGGGGCTTTTCGCTGTTAATTATGGACTTTAGGCAACTTTACGTTTGGGGTTTAGGACTGCGATACGGGCTATTACAAGGCGTTCCAGGCTTTGAAGTTCGGGGTATTACTCTAACAACTTATACCTTAAGGGTTACTTTAACGATTGCTACAAGGGTTACAAGAAGGGTGACTGTGCGGGTTTGGGAGTCAGGGCCGTTTAGGTTTTAGGGTTCAGGGCTTGGAGTCTCCGGTGTCTTGCGGGTTAAGGGTTGCTTCGGGTTTTCAGTTTGGGATTAACCCTAAACCCAAAAGCCTAAACCGTTTGGGATCCAGGCTTGTTGTTTTGTTTGTTGTGTTGGGGGACTGGGGGCTGCCGAATACTTGAAGGATGTTTTTGTACTGAGCCTTTTTTTCCTTGCAGAAGCCTTATATAATATAGGGTTCCTTTGAAGGCGTCTATAAGGGCTATTATAAGGATTTAGTATAGTGGCCTAAATAATTACCTGTACTATTCTGGGGGGTTCCTTATTATAAAAATAGGAGAATATGCCCCCAATACCTTATTCTAATTAAGGCCCCTAGATGATATGTACCCTTCATAGTACCCTTGCAAAGAATAAGAACCCACTGCATTAGAACTCCTCTGCAAACCATTGCAAGCCGAGCCCAGGGAAGTAGGAAAATGAGACCTTAAATTAACACTTAGGACCCATGAAGGACCTGTATTAAGCCTTCATCGATTCTTTAGAGAATGCTGTTGGAACCCTCAATGCCTATTGAACCATCATAGTACCCTTGTATACCTTGTATAGAACTTGTAGAGAACTCTTGTAGAACCTTTCGAACAACTTCTCCGAAGCCCTAAACCCTATGCTTTGAAGGCCCTGATCCTGTGCATCAGTGACCTCATCACGAAGGATGAGGCCGGGTTCAGAAAATCCCACAGCTGTTCTCTGCAGAGGCTTGGGGGTTGAGGATTTGACGCTTCAGGGTTCAGGCTTCATTTAAGCTGCCGGGGGGGAGTGTTCACGGGAGGTTTCGTGGTGCTGCCCTGTCTTCCCGGCATTAAGCTCCCTTCACAGCTGGCATCAGCCGTCGAAGCCCCAAATCCAGAGCGCGAAGCCGCGAAACCATAAATGCAAGCCGTGGACCCAGAACCACATTCTAGCAGCCCATAGGATCTGTGACGACCTAGTCTTCTCTAAGGGTTTTGGGTTTAAGGCTTTGGGGTTTAGGGCCTTAATGGCCTTTAAGGTTTAGCAGCTTGGAATTTAAAGAACTAAACCCGAAACCCTACATCGTAAACCCGAACCGTCGGCCCTGTATTTCAGTCATCACGGCTCGATGACTGAATGTGTAGGGTTTAGGGTAATACGGTGATATGGAGGTCGGAATACAGCGTAACAATATCTCCCTTGTAGTCCGCATATATTGGCAGTTCCATGTAGCTAGCTGTTCTAATTGTGAGGGCCCCGATTCTGCACGCACCCCAAAGCAGTTAAGGGTTTAGGGGCTCCTCGCAAACTCCCTTATCACCTTAAAACCCAAACCCTGATCCTGGTTTTAGGATTTGTCCTCCCGAAACTGTATCCGACGACCTTGACACCAACCCCTAAAGCTTGTTGACCAAACCCTAAACCCTAAACCCATAGTGCCCTGTGAAGCCTGAGTGAGACTACATCTCCGGCTTTCAGTGTAAGCCTCGACTGAGGTAAGCGCTCTGGAGAAAGGGTCACTGCACTTTTGAGAAAACCCCAGTGCCCGGCAAGCAAGGACGTCTACGTCACACTCCAGAAGTTCTTCGAGCAAGAGGCAACAAGGGTCCAAGACCAAGGGGACTTGGGAGCGACATGCTTGCGTACTATTGTTATTCCTAGCACTGCTATGATTGTGAGTATCGCTGTGATTATCAGTAGAACTACTATTATTATTATTACTACTATTATTTCATTCTTATTAGCATTACTACTATTGCTTTTATTCTGCTAAATCTAATTCCGATTGGTGCTGTGACAAGACATGAACGTTCGATGTGCCTAGCACAACAAGTTATACCTATGACAGCCGATAGCAAGTTTTTCACTTGCATTACAATGTGTGTATACAGGTGTGTGTATATACACATATATGCATATATATATATATATATATATATATATACATGTATACGTTCACTTAGATGTACATGTACATGTATACGTATACGTATATGTACATGTGTATGTGTATGTGCAACGTATAGCGTATATGTGTCTGCGTCTGTGTTTGGCCACGGTTCTCATGAAACCCTTCTGAAACTTGAATAAAACCTTATTAATCTTGCGTGGCTTGAAATGTTTTTGGAATTGGTCTGCCGGTATTAACCTGCCTTAGTTCAGGGTTTAGGAGGTTGAGGGTTCAGGTTTGGGGGGTCTAGGGGGGCTCAGGGTCTATATGTGCATATATATATGTATATACACACTCACACACATGGTTTTTTTCATAAAGTGTAGGGCAGGGTCATACACTGTGAACCGGAGCTTCATCAACGATGCCTTCCGCAGCAGACTAGAATTTACACAGGAACCGAATGTTTAGAGAAAGAGCATCACGCAGCAGTCCACCAGGCACCCTCCAGGCATTGTTGATATAATGTTATGTTTTGATGTACTATACTCGAGTATGCTGTACTATACTATAGTATATTACAGCATACTATACCATAAGTATTTTTTTTTACTATACTATACTATACTATACTATTTTTTTACTGTACTACACTATAGTATATTATATTATACAGTGTTTCATCTTCGTTCATATCATTCAGGTTCAGGCCCCTACTCTGAAACGGGGTGTCGGGCTTGGTCCAGGCTTCAAGTTTAGGCGTCAAGGATCTGCCCTAAAACCCTAATATAAGGGCTTGAATAAGGGGGTCTATAAGGGTACTAGAAGGATGTAGGGATATAGGGGCCTTGATAATTACCGACACTGTTTTGGGGGTTCCTTACTATAATTGTAGTATCATGGGCCCCAAGACCCTATTCTAATTATGCAGGCCCCTATAGTTCCCTTATGGATCTCTTGTAGGAATCCTCATAGGAACCCTTAGAGGAAGCCTAAACCCTAAAACCCTGAACCGGGCCCAATCCAACCCTCACGTAAACCATAAATCCTAAGCCCCAAACCCTTCGGGGTTTCATGCTCTGATGGTTTAGGCCTGGCATATAGAGGGCTTGGGTCGTCAGCGGTTCAAGCTTGCTGGTTGCTTGGGAAACATTCGAGGGCGGATCTATCGCTGTCGCGGCGCAACCGTTGCAAACAGCCCTGAAGGGCAGGTTACTTCGAGTTGCAGGACGTTGTTCGGTATGGACGGGCCGCGAATTGGCAGGCGCTAAGCACCCCTGAATGCGAAATAATGCCTGGGCATAGTTGGTCGTTCACCTGCCGCCTTCCGAAGCACCGGGAGCTTTTTCGCGTTTTGTTTGTTTTTTGTTGTTTTTGTTAGTGCAGCTAAATACGAATTATCGTTTTATATAGTGATTATTACGATTTGCATCTACACGACGATCTTCATTACCAGTGTTTTTATTAGCATTGTTATTGTTACTGTCACCGTACTTCTAAGTGTTATTCTTATTGTCTTTCACAAAAATTACCCCTAAACCCTAAACCCTAAACCCTAAACCGTATTTATCCCAGACCAAGGTCTTGTCTCCGGCGCCGCAGGCACGGTTGCATGATCAGCGTAGGGAAGCAGATCCCAGAGCCTCTTCCTGCTAGGCTTTTGGGTTTAGAGGTCAGGCTTGAGGCTTTAGCAGTTTAGGGTTTTATATACTATTGTTGATGGACAAAATTCTGCATTACCCATAATAAGGAATATACCGTAATTCCCGTACTTTAGGGTCCTTAAGGTCATGCAGGATTTTGTCCATCAGCCGTAGTACCCTTCCTGTCTGGTCGTCGCTACCATTTCGAGGGGTCATAAGCATAAACGGCATTGCATGATGATCCAAATGAGCACCCGAAACATTAAAGCCATGAACTCAAACACCCAGAGCTCAAAACCATCACCTCGAAGATCTCACGGAAGCAATCTGTGCGGTTTGGGTTTACAGTTGGCACAAGGTAGAGTACCGGGCCTTAACAGTAAGTAGAAAAGGGTGGTGGGGTATGTTTGGCCGTAGCTCTACATATTTAGGGCCGGTAATGCGATACTGTTGCTGCTGTTCCAGACTACTATTTTGCAAGGTCTTAGGGCTTTCGGGCGCAAAAGGACTGAAGAGGTGAAGGGTTTTTGGGTTTAAATGGTTCAGGGTCTCCGGCGTTTAGGGTTTTCGGTTTAGGGTTCAGGCCCGTTCAGGCTTTAGGCTTTAAGCTCCGGCGTTTACAGATTTTGGTGTTAGGGTTCAGGATTCTGTGGGGTGTTGAGATTACTTGTGTCTGCATCGAGAGACAAGGGATTTAAGAACGTGGGCGCGGTTTGTCCCTAAAACCAACATCTGAAAAGCCCCAAACTGATACAGGGTCTTGAATGATTCCTTATGGTATTCCTCAGGGTTCGCAGGTATATATATATATATACATACATACATACATACATACATGTATATGTATATCTGAACGCTGCGACCTGGACCCTACACCCCTAGCCTAAACCCAGACAATCCAGAGTTCATCGAACTACCAAAGCTCCCAGCATCAGAACCCCTATCGAATGTAAACTCTATACCTCAGACTGTAGACTCTGAATCATCTACTTTAGACCCTTGACCTTGCCTTAAGCCCTAAATCCTAAACCATCAGTCTTAAAACCTTACAGAGCCCCCTAAACCCTAAACCCTAAACCCTAAACCCCTAAACCTTTTAAACCCTAAACCCGGAGCTGCGAGCCGAAGGTGCATGGCATGAACGGAAACCCAAAAAACCCTTACACCGCCTCGCCTTAAAGCCTCAAGCGTTGAAAAAGAGCCTAAGCCGTGAGAGCCCAAACCGCGAAGCTTTCATGCTCACCGTTGCGCTAAGCCCTAAACCCTCAACTCCCTAAACTCCTTAAACACCCTAAACCCAAACTCCCTAAACCCCCCCCAAACCTTATATAAACCCTAAACTATCTACCCTAAATCCTAGACCCTAAACCCTACATCAAGCCTCAGNCCCCCCCCCCCCCCCAAGTTCTTTCAGGAGCGCGTCCGATCGGGAGAGTTAGACGGCCGCCTCTTGGCTGGGGAGATGGGGATCGCGGGCTTCGAGTTTCAGGGTTTGGGTTTTAGGGTTTTAAGGGTTTCGGGTTTAGGTGTTAAGGTCCTAGGGTTTAGGATTGTGTAGGTTTAGGATTGTGCAGGTTTAGGGGTTTCAGGGTTTGGGTTTTGGGGATTTACGGGTTATTTAGGGGTTTCAGGGTTTAGGGTTTTAGGGTTTCGGGTTTAGGTGTTAGGGTTCTAGGGTTTAGGATATGCTTTGTTGGTGTTAGGGTTTAGGGTTTTAGGGTTTCAGGGTTTTAGGGCTTTATTGGTTTTAAGGTTTAGGGTTTGGGTGTTAGGGTTCTAGGGTTTAGGGTTCCTTTAAGGGTTGCTATAAGGGTACTATAAGCGGTCAGGGTTTGGAGTTTCGGGGTTAGGGTTGAGGTGTCAGGGCTTTTGGGTTTGGGAGTTGGGGTTTGGGGTTGACTGTTTATGGTTCTTTTGTATTTTTATGACGGGTTTTATAGGGTGATTTAGAGGAAGGTTGTTTTTGTTTGGGTTGTTGTCTGGGAGGGTTGGGAGGGTTGAGGGGTTTTGGGCGTTTTTCACGGTTTTCGGTTCGACTCCAAAACCCCTCGCATGCAGCTCCTATACCACATTGTGGATCCCTCTAGAATTTGAGATATGGGTGGTTGTCAAAATTATGGTCCCTTTTTGGGTCCCTATTATAATACGGCACCTATTATTTAGGGTACCCAAAAGGGGGACCATAATTTTGACAACTACCCATATGTTTCTTACTGAAGAGGTTTTGGAGCCTCCGGCTTCGGGATGGCTTTAAGCAGGTAGGGCCGAGGCTAAGGGCTTTTTGAAATGTTTTTAATCACAGATGATTGGGTGACCGGCTCCGGTCACGATCCGGTCGTCCCCACGATATTATACTCTGGTGGTGTTGGTGGTGGCGGAAGAGGAGGAGTTATAACGTGGTACTACTCACATCTATCGCGAGTTTGCTTTTAGTAGTAAGAGTGGTAAGGGCATTCCAAAAACACACTGAGGGCCCTCCAAAAACATCGGCAATGGTCTTTGCTGTGCTCCAGCAAATCACTACCGGAAAGCTGTCAGCAGCTTGATTTGACGATCTTAGCAGGTATGCCACGCTTGATAAGGAAGTCTTGCGCCACTCGAACTAATCAGGCAAGGAGAATGCACCACGTCCCTTTTCCCTCCGTTTAAGTTTGCATGGCCCTGGGTCACGTGCTACTGCGAAGTTGAATCGCGTGCCTCGATTCACGGTGGGAGCAGTAGCATACAATAGTGCAATAGCACCACTACCACTTCTATGATGATGATGATGATTCATACTCGTATGATCACCATTAAAGCTCTAAATCCCTAAGAAACCTTAAACCCTAAGCCCTAAACCCCGACACTGAATCCCTAAATCGAATTATCTTGTGTCTTTGCTTCGTCTGCTCAGGCGACTACGGAGAGGAGTCCTGGCTAGGAGGCAGCAACGCTCGAGACTTTCGTATGTCTTTGCAGCTGAGGGTCTTGCGTTCAAGGTACAGGGGCCTTATTGATTCGAATAGAGTTTTGGGGCCCGTTACGCTAGAATTATAAGAAGGAACCCCCAAGATAGTATAGGTTAATATTTTTCTCCCCTGTATTGTATTCATCATACTCCCAGGTCATCGAGAAGATCCTTCGCAACCTTGAGACAGGATACTCCTGTGGCAAGGACCTCTTCTTGGCTCAAGCCATGAAGACGATGACGACGTACTGGCGGCTGAGCAAGTCCCACCCGTTTCCATTTCAAAGTGTATGTGCGAAACCGCAAGTGAAGCGGATGCCGCGGATGCCGCGACCTGTGACTTTGGCAGCGAAGCCAACACCAAAGTCAATGCCGAAGCCATCGTCAAAACCAGGGCTGTATGCGGCAACCTCCAGCGAGCCTTCGCCGTGGGAGCTCGTCGAGGACGAGCAGGTGGACTCCGAGCAGATCGTGGAGCAGGGTCTTCTGCACATCTTCAGGATGGCTACAGCAAAACCAACAATGCTTCTGTCAACCAGCTTCAGCGCGATGCAATCCCACACCTTTCCGAAGCCCAAACCTGTAAGCCGTAAATCGTCAAGCCTTCCTTTCAACCTTTCCTATAGAATGCAAAAACCTAGTATAAAGCCATTATCAAGTCCTGTAAAGCAGAGCCCTTGCATAAGCTTTCATGAAGCCTTCTAAAGCCAGTAAGCACAAAGCTTCATAAAGCCTACAAAGCCCTGCAATGAACCACCCCTTTCAAACACTCCAACCCCAACTCTAATCCCAATGCTCCTAAACCCCAAACCCAAACCTGGGACAAAAAACCACCACACACACACACACCTGGGCTCCTAAACCCCAAACCCAAACCTGGGAAAAAAAACCCAAACCCACACCTGTATAGAACCTTTATAGATCCCTGAAATGAGCCCTGTAAGAACCGCCCGTCAAGAACCCTCAAATTCCTAGAGTCCTGAGCCCTTCACCCTAAAATCCTGAACTCTAAACCCTGAACCCTGAAGCCTAAACCCTCAAAGAGACCCTTTTTGAAGGAACCCGTAAACTGCTAAGCTCCCTTTTAAAGGAACCCCTTTAACTCCTACTCTCCCTATATTATAAGCCCTACTATAGATCCCTTATAGACCCCTTAAAAGGAACCCTAAACCCCTCTAGTAGCCCTTATAGATCCCTTTGAAGGAGCCCTATTCTGTAGGCCACTACATTAAGCTCCCAATCCTTATAGATCCCTTAGAGGACCCTTTAAAGGAACCCTGTAAGGGAACCCTATTCCCTACAGTAAAGAGACCAAGCTCCCTTTTGCTTACTTTTGGTTAGTAGGGCATGGAGGAATGGGGTACAATTATAACTACTATTACTGCCATTCTTCCATTCCCTACTAACCAAAGGCAGGATTAAAGGGACCAGGCTCCCCTGAACCCAAAACACCCAAACCCCCCTCAACCCAAAACCCCCAAACCCCCTAGACACAAGACCCCAAAACCCCCTAAACCTCTCTTCCAAGCGACTTCGGGGGGGGGGGAGGCCTTGGCCTGGACGCCCGGGCGGAGGCGAACCTCGAGGTGCTGCCAGCTTTTAGGGCTCCTTTTAGGGGTTCCTTTTAGGGGTTCCTTTTAGGGTTCCTTTAAGGGGTCCTATAAGGAGTACTTTAAGGGTTTAGGGTTTTGGGGTTTTAGGGTTTAGGGTTTTAGGGCATTGGGTTTCGGGTTTAGGGTTTTAGGGTTTAGGGTTTAGGGTTTTAGGGTTCAGGGTTTTAGGGTTTAGGGTTCCTTTAAGTAAAGGGGTCCTATACGGATTACTATAAGGGATCCGTAAAGGTGCTATAAGCTTTAGGGTTTAGGGTGTTTAGCAACCATATTCATGGTATTCGTCATAGTAATCTTGTTAATCGTATCAATGGCAATAGCCATGATGCTCATAAGAATGGTCAATTGAACATAATGGTAGTGCTAGTAGTCGTCGTCGTAGTCACGAATCTGTATGGGTATAACTGATAATGATACTGAGGTTATGACTATTGTTATTGTTGGTTTCTCATCATTATTATCGTTACTCGTCTTATAGATATTCTTGTTCATATTCGCTTTAACATGATACATCGATCGTTAGAAACTGATGTATATATAATATGTTTATAGGTATATATTTGTGTCTGTATAACTATCTATCTAGCTATCTATGACTCTCTCTCTCTCTCTGTCTCTCTGTCTCTGGCTCTGTGTGTGTGTATGTGTGTGTGGTTGCGCCCGGTCGGCTCCCTCCGTCTCCATACCTCGATTACGTTTCCCATATTTGGTATACATGGTGTATACGGCTCACCATATATCCTCCCCCCTCATCCCAGGAAATCTGCTATTGACACGTATTCTACAAACATGCGCGCATCCCCCTGCCACCCATTTGAACGGATCATCACCAAGGGAACGCTTCTGAGAGGGCACCCAGACAGCAGAGAATGCGCAGCCAACACAACCAAACCATTTTCATCGAGATATGCATGTTGTGTATAGGTTCTATTTGTATGTTTCTGTTTTTTCTGTATATATGTAAAGTGTGCATGCCCAGGCGACACCAGGCTTCAGCAAAGAATTAAATCCCGAGAGCTTGAGGCTTGTGCGCCAAATCGACCTCTAAGTCAAGATCCGAAGCACAAATCCAAGCGCATTAAAGTTAAATCCACCCCGGGTTTAGGGTTTAGGGTTTAGGTTTTGGGTTTAACTCATTCCGGAGCCAGTCTCCAACTCAAAACACGACGCCGCAACCTTGACCACGAAGCCCCAACTCCCAACAACAAATACAGTAATAACAGTAACAACAATAGCAATTACTAACAAGAGTAACAAGAAGATCGGGAAGAACAAGAATGGCAACACTAGTTCCAATATCAGCATCAACAGCCACAGTAGCAATCAAAATCACAAATATATCATACTAACAGAAACAAAAACAGGCAGACTTGCAGTAATAGTAACAACAAAATGACTCTTGCAGTAATCGTAATAATCACAGCAATAATTAAAGTAATGATACCAAAATATTAGTACTAGTAGAATAGTAGTAATAATGAGAAACAGAATCATGGCAATCCCAATGAGAACAATAATAATGACAATGAAAATGTCTATAGCAATTAGTAGTAATGATAGTAATAGTAATAATAACAATAATAACATGATAGCAATAATCACAATAATACCAACAAGCAAGAACATTAATACTACTACTAATCATCATAATACCAACAAGTATGACTATACTTATAATCGTACTACTACTAGTAATAGCAATAGTAATACTAATGCCAGTACTAGTAATCATATTCATAGTATCATTAGAGGAGTTTTTTTAGTTTCCGTGAAAGTATCCGTTGAAGAAAGGCCAACAGCAAGTCCCTCGGGATGCTCTACAGTCGAAGGGTGAATAGCGCCCTCGCCCTGGCCTCGGCTCTGCTGACCTTCGGGGCCTTTGTTGGGTTTTGTGCTTACGGCTTGGGGGTTCAGGATTTAGGGTTTAGGGTTTAGGGTGGGCTGTGGATGTGATGGGCGATCAATGCTGATGATGGTGCTGATGATGGAGATGCGTAGAACGATGAGGAGAGCTACCATGATTGCCGAGCGGTTTGTACCATTACATACATGCGTCTGCACAGACATGCATATATACATGTATACACATGCATGCGCACACTGGCATATACATATATACACACACATGCACACTTACATGCTAACATGTTGACAGATATTCATGCATGTGTACATATGTACACCCAAAAAATATCATACGCCCATGTGAGTTCTCGTTCACACATACAGCAATGAACAAGTTACGTGTTAATTATAGATACCTCTACTACCTCGATCTATCTATCTGTTCGTCTGTCGGTTTGTCGGTCTGTCTGTCTGTCTGTCTGTCTGTCTGTCTGTTTATCTATCTACCTGTAAAGTGTATATATGTATATATACATATATACACATAGAGACACGTGCATCTATGCATGGCTCCAAGTAAGGCACTGGACGGCGACTCGGGGCCGTTCGGCTTGCACAAGGCGTGGAGGGCTTTCGGAGCTAACTGATTGGCTTCACGGCTCAAGGAGGGTTTATGGTTTAGGGTTTAGGGTTTAGGGTTTATGGAGTACGGTGGAGGGTTCAAGGTGCAGGAAGGGTTGAGCGGTTTAGGGAGTGCTAGTTTTACGGCTTCCGGGTTCAAGTTCAGGGCTTACCCAAACCCTAGTAGACCTTAAACCCTAAACCCTAAACCCTAGTAGACCTTAGACCCCAGACTCGAAACTCTCAGGCCCCAACCCCAAACCCTACAAAGCCGAAGAAATCAGTTCGAAGCCCTGACGCCCAAGGCAACCCCCAAGCCCCAAAGCACCAGCAAAAATGACACTAAACCCTAAAACCCCAAAGCCCCAAACCACACACCCCTAGAACTCTTCTGAACGCGTAGAGATTCAAGGATCCTAAATAGGGGGTCAGGCTCTAGGGCTTGGTGTTTAGGGTTTTATCGAAATTGTTGAGGGTTCAGGTCCTGAAAATTTGACAGAGTTTTGCTTTTTGCCTTTTGCGCGGTTGATGAGTTTTGACAGGGCTTTGCGCGGTTTTGACAAGGTTTTGCTCGGTTGATTGTGCGGTTTTGTACGAGTTTGGGCGGGTTTTGTACGGTTTTGGGCGGGTTTTGCTTGGGAGGCCCAAGATGGTCAATAATTTTGGGGTTACCTGAATCTGTAAACTAGGCCAAAAAGTCCTTACTGTTACGATTTTGGGGGTCCTTGCAGAGGCTCAAAATAGTCAACAATTTGCAATTTTGGGGTTCCGCAAATTCGCAGACTCGGCCACTCCCGGAAACAGATTCCCTGAAACAGAACCCCGGATCGGAAACACAAACACCTATCCCGACAGATTCAAGCCACCCGCCACAACAGAATTGATTTTGGAATCTTCTCTTTTTGCATGTCTATGCGCCGCGGAAACACATTTGTTTCTGAAACTTTCGTTTCTGTGCTTCTGAAACGTTGAAAGCAAAGCAATGATACAGGAATCTATATGGCCATGCGCGTTAGGACAAAGAATTTCTTCTAGGGGTTGACGGTTTAGGGTTTAGGGGTTTAGGGTTTCGGGGTTCAAAAAGGGGTGCAAAGTTCAGGGGTGTAGGGGTTTAGGGTTTAGGATTAGGGTTGAGGGTCTTGAGTGATTGGAAAGACACCATAATTGAAGTTTCTCAGCCTAGCCCACCGCTTCTGAACAATTGCGCCAGGCCTCGTCCACGCCCCGGCCTGAGAGGTGAATCGTCGGATATTTTGGGTCTGGGATTTAGGGTGGAGGGTTCAGGGATTAAAGTTCCAATTCAGTTGACAATTCCTGTTCCATAATTATTCCTGAAGGCTTTCAGCCTCTGCATGTTTTTCCGCTTTGGGCCGACCTGGTGATACTTATTGAGAAGCAGAACGTAAATAGGCCCTTCCTAACTATCGTAGCTGAGAGCACAATCAGGGAGGAGGTGCCCAGAACTTCAGTACAAGTCGGCCCTAAACCTTAAACCCTAAATCCCGAGACCCTAAACCTTGAACCCTAAGTATGGTACTGGTAGAGACTCCTGAAAAGAGACAAGACTTCCAGAATCTGGGAGTCTCTGCGACTCTTGTTTTGTTGTGTCGGGTTCAGCGTTTAGGGTTTGAGGGTTAAGATCGCCTTATTGCGAGTCTTGGAGCAGCTCTGCCCCCAATTCTGCTTGGGGATGTTGTGGCCTCACTCAGGTTTCGGGGTTGGAGTTTAGGGTAAGGGGTTGGGATTCCTTCCAGGCTGGACAGCATGCGCGTGCTTCAGAAGATGCCATCAGAGCAGCTCGGCCGCTGTGTTAGTCATAGCCATACTTCTGAAGACCCACAGCCTTTAAACCCCAGCAGAAGAACAGACAAAGGCATTTTGAGCGTGATTGCGTAGCTGCGCAAGAAAGGCAACAAGGGCGATCAGAGTCGCACCGCAAAGTAGGGCGAGCATGACAAGAGTCTTAAACTCCGTGATTGCGACAGATGCATGAAGAAGCACCGTTTGTTTTGATGCAGCAATGCAGATAGTCGTTTTGATTTCGTACTGTCCTTAACAGTCTCGGAAGCCATGCTAGGTTTTTCGACACTCCGTGGAAACCCTGGGCTTTGTCTTGGAAGGTTTTGTTGCGGATTCCCTGCTCTCTACCCCCGAAAGCCTACACCCCAAACCTTCAACCTTTAAGCTCTAAACTCCCAAACCCGTAACATCAGGCTCTAAACCTTAGCCCCAAACCCAACTTCTTAACCCCTCAACCCCTAAATCCTTAACCTCAAACCCTAGTTCCGTCAGAGGGTGATCCATCTTAGATCTTGTAGTTCCGCCCAGAGTAGCCTCTAAACCCCAGCCCGGAGTAAGCCTTGACAAGAAGATGCCTTAACCACTAAACTTACCTTTGGTTAGTAGGGAATGGAAGAATGGTAGTAAGAGTAGCCCATTCCTCCATTCCCTACTAACCAAAGGTAGATAAAAGGTGGTATGGTTCAGAAGAGGCCGTAAACCCCAAAGCCCCAATCCCCAAACCCTCACCCCAAAACCCCAAAACCCCAAAAACCCTAAACCCCGACACCCCTAAACCCCTAAACCCCTAAACTCTAAACCCCTAAACTCTAAACCCCAAAAACCCCTAAACCCCTAAACCCCTAAACCCCTAAACCCTAAACCCCAAAAGCCCTAAACCCCCAAAACCCCTAAACCCCGAAACCCTAAAAGGTCATCCTCAAGCCCAGAGTTGCCTCATCCAAAAGTCCCCGGCGGGCTCCAGAGACCCAAAACGAAGCCCTGGTTAAGGTTCAGGGCATAGCGTTTAGGGTTTAGGATTTAGGGTTCAGGGCATAGAGTTGAGGGCTTGGATTAGGGTTCATGATGTTTAGGGTTTAGAGTAGGGATGTTTAGGGTTTAGAGTAGGGATGTTTAGGGTTTAGAGTGGGGATGTTTAGGGTTTAGAGTAGGGATGTTTGGGGTTTAGAGTGGGGATGTTTAGGGTTTTGAGTAGGGATGTTTAGGGTTTAGAGCAGGGATGTTTTGGGTTTTGATTAGGGATGTTTAGGGTTTAGGATTAGGGATGTTTAGGGTTTAGGATTAGGGATGTTTAGGGTTTATGATGTTTAGGGTTAGGCTTTTTGGGCTTGAAGGAACCCTTAAGAGGCACCTACCTTAACCCACCATAACCTACTTTTTTGTAGGGTCCCTGTATATTCCATATTAGGGTTTATACTAAGAATCTACAAAAAAGTAGTGTAGTTTTTTATGCGCATAAAAAACTACACTTATACTAAGAATCTACAAAAATGTAGGGTTTGGTAGGTTAAGGTAGTCCTAATCTTTCCTTCCTCTTCTCCAGGCCGGAGCTCACCGTGTCGGCTCCTTCGCAGGGTGCCGCGGAGGCGGGCGAGGCCGGCAATGCCCCGGCGGCGCCCGTGCGGGCGCCCGGAAAACCACCCTTTTCCAAAATTTCTATACGCGTTCTGAATGGGTTCTATAAGGGTTATACAAGAGTTTCGCCTCTTCACGGGCACTGTATGGGTTCTGAATGGACTCAAAAAGGATTAGACAAGAGTTTCCCTGACCCTACACCCTAAACCCTAGAACCGAAAGCTCCATCCTCTCAAAGTGAGATTCCTCTGCCTGCAGACGGAAAAAAGCGTTCAAAAAAAAGCTCTAGCCGGGGGAGGGGGTGTTTCTGAAGGATCCCGGCGAGGTTTGGCTGGGGTCTGAAAATTCACTGAACTCCGAAGTTGGTGCTAAGGGTTTCGGGTTTAGGGGTTTAGGGGTTTAGGGGTTTAGGGGTTTAGGGATTTAGGGATTTAGGGGTTTAGGGGTTTAGGGTTTAGGGTTTAGGGTTTAGGTGTTTAGGGTTTAGGGTGTCTCGCCGCGCAGCGGCAGTATTTTCTTTGTAGGATGGCGCCCCTACACTCCCAGGGGTGTGAGTGTGAGGGGGCGGCATATCCACGTGTAGACACAAGGTTGCAATCTCCTGAGAAAACAATTTCAAATTGGTTTCTATTTCTTTTCCCCCGCGCTGTGAGCTTACACAGCCTACCACCCAAAATATTACCTTTTAGGGTTTAGGGCTGGCGCCCTCAATTCCTACCTCTGCCTTGGCCGCGGGGCTGCTTCCACTTTGCGTCTGGCGGCTGGTGGGTTTTGGGGAGGGTCTCTGGGCCCCTTTTCTAGGGGGTGCCACAGCTTTTCTCGTCGGTTTTCGGGTCTTCTAGTTTGAGGGCACCCAGGTGGCCCAATGGCATGCCTTGTCCATCCAAGTAATGGTGTCAATCACTGCCGGACGTCCTCTGGGGAAAAAGGGTGGGTGCGGCCTAAGCAGGCCTGGGTGGGAATTTAGGGTGGCAGGTTGTTGGAGTTAGGGTTTAGGGCTCAATTTGGGGCCTGTTTTGGTGCTGCCCTCATTCAGGATCCTACTCTTTTCAGCATCTTTGTAAGGGGCCACGGAGCCACCTACTTCCTGAAACTCATATAAACCCATACAGCGGCTGCATTAGAGGAGTAATGGAACCATACAAGATCCTAAGCCCTAAACCCCAAATAAAAGCCCTGGACCCCTACACAACCCAAAACAGCCCGCATGAGCACCCTGTTCGAGAAGCCCTTTGTCTCGAGGTCGACCGACAATTAGTTTACCTTAACAGTCCTTATCACAAGCATCCTACTATATAGGGTCAACATCAGAGTCCGTTCTTTTCTGAAAGTCTCACAGGAGCTCTACTTGGAGCTTCATGGGTAGTTATAAGGCTTCCTTTTAGGGTCCCTTTTCAAGGGATCTATAGGGATTCTATAAGGGTATAGGGTTTAGGATTTCGGATTTAGGGTTGAACCTTTTTTTTAACTATGTCACCCTGATGTCTTGCTGAGGTTTCGCTGATCACGGTGACGGTGAATCGGAAGCCGACGCGTGCCATGTGCGCCTAAACCCTCCCTCTCCCTCTCCCTCTCTCTGCCTCTCTCTGGCTCTGTCTGTCTCTCACCAGGATCGGGTTTGTTTGAGCCCTAAGCTTTGGGTTTGATATCTAGGGTTCTGAACAAAGAGCAGTAGCAACAACCATAATGATATAAATAGTACTATCAATGCTAGTTTTGATAATCATAATCACCATCAAGCGTTATACTATAACATGCCCTACCCTTTTCGAAATCGCGAGGCCTGTATACCGTGCATATAAAGGTTTAGGGCTTGTTGCAAGCAGTCGTCGTGAAAGCAAAGCGGCGCGCAGCATGGGATGTCGCGATCTGAATGCGAGGCTTTAAAACTCATGGCTAGTTCATACGACAAGATCTCGCAGGCTTCTACTAAGACGGTGTTTACAGTCTTTTCTGCCGGGGTTCATGCTTGCTTTTGAGTAGGGTTTCCGGTAGGGTAGCTTACCAGCTGGCCCAAACAATGTACCCTATCTATGCTAGTAACTACCCTTAACAAACTTTCAGATAGGTGTAGTATTCAGCTGAGTGTTTGTCAGAGTGCTTGACAGGTACCACGTCAGCGACGCTACAGATGTGGCATTCTTGATAGCCCGACTGGCACGCGACCGGGCTAATTTCGAGCCTTCCCTTTCTGTCCCGTTTGTGGTTAGTATCTGCGCGTCCAGCGACTCCTAAATCCTAAGCCGCAAGCCCTAACCCCTAAAAGTCCCTAAACCGTCAGCCCATCAGCAAATTTTACCGGAGTTTGCTGCAGGACACATCTAGCCCGCGAGTCCTAAACTCTGAATTAAAGCCCCTCGACGTCCCCGAACTACCATTTGCTACGGTTTTTGGCAGGTGGCAGGGTACCCGTACAGGTTGTTGGCTCATATTTAATCCCCACAACCAGGTGGGTAGGGTTGGTTTAAGATTGGGTAAACTGCCGCGAGGAGCCCTACATTAACATCCCAAACGTCTTTCAGAAGCCTGAATAATTGGAAACACTATTCTTTAGGGTTCCTCATAATAAATTTGCCATGTTGCACCCCAAAACCCACATCCAATGAATCCAATGGTTCAGGCCCTGCTTCTACACGGAAAAGTACTGTAGGGGCCTTCATAATTAGAATGGGGCTTTGGGGGTTCCTTGTCAAAATTACAGTATCATATATCCCCAAACGCTATTATGATTTTTAAGGCCCCTATACTATAAAACCCTACTATAGATCCCTTGTAGACCCCTTAAAGGAATCCTTTTAAAGGGAACCTGTTCTAATGATCACGGCCCCTATGTTATCCACAAATCCTGTTGGGCCGCATGTACTCAGAGCATAGATGAATCCTTCGCTTCGCTTGGGCTAATATAGGGGCCTTAATAATTACCTATAGTATTTGGGGGGGGGTTCCTTATTATAGCTATACTATAATGGGCCCAAAAACCCTATTCTAATTATTAATCCGCCTATATTAGGGGAACTCAGGAACCGAACAAACCGTATTACTCCCAAGCTTGGAGCCCACGCGCCAGCCGTCGATGGGTTGTAATTAGTCCACAATCCGACAGCGTCGGCTTGGGGTTCAGGCTTTAGGCTTTAGGGGTTGGGGTTTAGGATTCAGGAGTTACAATGTAATTATCACCCTCACTTTCGCAAGCCGAGGCGAGATTCGTCAAGCGAAGCAGGCTCGGCTGGGTTCTTGTTAAGGAATCCAGTTTAAGTTACCATAATGGGGGTCTGTGGTAGACAAAATGGGTTCCTTATGATGGTAACTTCCCTAGACCCTTAACCCCTAGATCGACTTCCCGACTATGGTATCTTAATTTAAGTTTCGTTAACAAGGTTCGCAAAAACCCTATAAGCTCCTGAAGGATTTTATACAAAAGAATCAAAAAAGCTTGCAGGACCCAACAAGCCCTTAAAGGAACCCTATTCTCAAAAAAGGGAATCCACTTGGCTTCCGTCCCTTGGACTCTTCTGGCTGGAGGGTTGGCCTCCACGAGTTTTAAGGGGTTTAATGGGGTGAAAGGGTGTAAGGTGTTCAAGGGGTTTAAAGGGTTTAAGGGGTTTACGGGGTTTAAGGGGGTATAGAGTTTAGGGTATACTCTAGGCTTTGGGGTTCAAAGGGGTTTCTTTGTGGGGTTCAGGAAATGAAGATATGACGCTGCAGTTTCCTTGTTAGTCAAGTTGTGTGCCGGGTTTCTGGCATAACGTTGGGACAGGTAGCGCTCCAGCCCGTTTTCGTGCTCGGCTACGAAACATCATCTCAGATCCCAATGTTTCAGTCTGTAAGCTGTGACTCAGGCACAGGAGAACGAAAGCAATGCGCAGGCTGCACAAGGCGGTGCGGATCCCTACTCTGGCTTCGCGCATTTTGCTGTGGGTTTTGGCGAGGTTAGGTCGCAGTGGAATGTCGCGCTGATCCTAAATCCTAAAGTCAGGAAGGGCTGCCGTGCAGCAGATGTTTGTAATCCAGGCTTGAACTCTGAAGTCCGCCTTAAAGCCTTGGACAGATTTGGGTTGCATTGAAATTAGGGGTGCTTTTTGGAGGTTTTGGGGGCCTTGTTGTTGCGGGTCCCATTATGCTAGGTTCTTTGTTAGCACTCCCTTTTTTCCAAAATCTCTTCGATGAAGGCATTTGCAGACTCAGGCGAATGCTTGAATCTATGCGGTTCTGGAGTGTGACTGACTTGCGTAACCAGAGTAGAGTTTCAGGGTATATTACAGTACATGTACAGTGGAACCCTCAGAATTTATTGCTAATTCTTCCGGCCCCAATGTTGACCATGGAGCTTAGTCCGTCGGTTATACTGGCAGGGCTCACAAGTATCCAACCCAGGTTATCTGAGTTCTCGCCCCAATATAACAACCGAAACCCTACACCCTAAACCCTTGACCCTCAACCCTAAGCCCTAACCCAAAACAACCTAAATGTGCTCAATGCACATCCCTGGGCTCCTTCTTCTAAGTAATACTACAGTCTACCCACATTTTAATTAGTAAGGCCCTTATCTACCTGTAACATAATTGCTGATTCCGGGAAGTCTCTTAGTATGATGTGGGGGTGTAACAGGTCCACCATGCCCGGCAGCCGAAACTATAACCCCCAAGCTCAAGACCCTACGCGGCTACACGCTCGAAGTCTCAGAGAACTGCCGAGACCTAAAATCAAACCCTCAAACGTTAAACTTCCGAATTCCGCACCAAGCCGCACACCCCAAACCCTAAACCCTAAACCCCTAACCCCTAAACCCCTAACCCCTAAACCTATAAAGTAACTATACAGGGACCCCTTTAAGTATCTACTTCCCTAAACCCTAAACCCCTAAACCCCTAAACACGACCCTAAGCCCCCATTTTGTCATAGAGCCACGAAGCGAAGCCCTAAGACTCCGAAGCCACTCATCGTACAGCGTTTAAAACCCGTCAAAATGTCAGAGAGCCCCTAATGTAGGAGCCCTCAAAAAGGTGTCTATAAGGGTTACTATAAGGGATCTTTTAGGGTACTATAGTAATGTAGGTCTAAGGGTTTTGGGGGGTTTGATGTAGGAGCCTGATTAAGAAACCTTGGGCCTTTATTCGGGTTCCCTGTATGAATCCTACTATTTTGGAGTAAAAAGGCCAGGGTTTCTTAATCAGGTTCCTACATCATCCTCCAGAACCCTTTGTAGAACCCTTCTAGAAGCCTTACCGAACCCTTATAGACCCTCAGCCCTAAACCTCAAACCCCTCATAGAGCCATCCTAGAACCTTTATAGTAGAAGCCAGAAAGTTGGAACATCACTATCCTCATGCCCTTAAGGTAAAGTATAAGGGATCCTAGCACTAATCCGCCTAAAGCCATGTTCCAACTTTCTGGCTTCTACTGTATAGAGCCTCTATCTTAAATCTTACACACTGTCTGGTATAGATCGAGCCTAAACCCCTCATAGGGCCCTCCTAGAACCCTGAAAGAGCCTTCATCTTAACTGTTGTAGACCAGAAACCCCAAAGCCTTAAACCCTAAACCCTAAAGCCTTAACCCTAAACCCTAAACCCTAAATCCTACACCCTAAACCCTACACCCTAAACTCTAAACCCTAATTCCTAAACCCTAAACCCTCTCAAAAAAACCTAAACCCTAAACTCTAAACTCTAAGCTTTCCGCCTCCCAGGCCAGGAGAGCGCTGATCAGGGTTTACCAGAGCGGGCCCTTTCGGAGGACGCGGCCACTCTCCCGGCTCCCGGAGCTTTAGGGTTGAGGGCTTTAGGGTTCAGGATGTAGGGTTGAGGGCTTTGGGGTTGAGGGTTGAGGGCTTTGGGGTTTAGGGTTGAGGGAGGGGTTTAGGGCGGGTTTAAGGCTTAGGGTACAGGGTTTAGTAACTAAGGTCTAGAGGCTATCTGAAGGCTTTCTATACGGGTACTATGTATGGCACTATACAAGGCGACTATGGGTGCTGTAGGGTCTCGGGTAGAGTGGGGTTTTGAGGGTTTAGGGCTTGCTAGGGGTCAGGGCTTCGTGCATAGGTTTGCAGGAGGGTCCAGTGTCTAGGGTTTAGGGTCTTGGGGGATGGGTAGATATAGTAACAGTTTTCAAGGGGTGAAGAGTTTTATGGTTACTGGTTACTGGTCAGAATATTTCGAAGGAAGGAAGGAAGGGCTAGTAGTAAGTACTTACTGTTATACTAGTTATACTGGTTATACTGTATAACTCGCTTGAGGTACTAACCGGAATTTGTAAATTACGGGCCTAAGTCCTAAAAACCCCGAAAACCATACATTCTAACCCCCAAACCCACAAACCCTCATCTGGTGTGTACAAATGTGGAGCCGGGGGCCGATATTACACGAAGAGTGCACAGTTCGAGCATGGGGAAACTGAACCTGCAACCTATATTGCAGCGAAGGGGTTCCTGGGATGCATGAGTAATCGGATGTACTACTGCTGCTACTAGTGCTACTACCGTTACTACTGTTACTAGTTACTAGTACTACTAGTACTACTCGTAGTAGTAGTAGCAGCAGCAGCAGCAGTAGTAGTAGCAGTAGTAGTAGTCGTCGTGGTGGTAGTAGTAGCAGTAGTAGTAGTAGTAGTAGCACTGCTCTTGCTACTGCTCCTGCTCCTGCTCCTGCTCCTGCTCCTGCCCCTGCCACTGCTGCTGCCACTGCCACTGCTACTCCTACTACTAACATTAATACGAATAAACGTATTAGCGACTGCGACTACGACTCCGCCTCCGCCTCCTCTCTGTCTCTTCGTTTTGCTTATTTCAAGTTTTTCCTGAACCGCAAAGCCCTAAACCCTAAACACGACACCCCAAACCCTACACCCTAAACCAAACCCTAAACCCTGATAGTACCCTTATGGATTCCTCATAGTAATCCTTATAGGAACCCTTAAAGGAACCTTTTTTTGGGAACCCTTAAAGGAACCCTAACCCCCTAAAAGCCCTCAAAGCTGGCGCGTCGCAGGGCAAGCTCGGATTTCGGAGGCGGACCTCGGAGGGCGACGCCTGAGTCTAGGGTTTAGGGTTTAGGGTCTAAGGGTGTAGGGATTAGTTAGGGTTTAGGGTTTAGGGTTTAGGGTTTAGGGCCTAGGGTCTAGAGTTTAGGGTTTAGGGTTTAGTTAGGGTTTAGGGTTTAGGGTTTAGGGCCGCCTGAGACATGTCGTCACTTGGATCCTGGGTTCCTTTAGGGGTTCCTTTAAGGGTTCCTACAAGGACTACTAGAACGGATCTATAAGCGTACTATAAGGGGTTTAGGGGTTCAGGGTTCCTTTCATTAAGGGTTCCTTTAAGGGTTGCCGATTACTGTAAGGGTTTCCATAAACGCGACTATAATGGCTTAGGGCTCAATGGAAGGTCTTTTAAGAGTTCTGTTAAGTGTGCTACGGAGTTTATAGGGATTGATGTAGGCTTTTGGGGTATAGCAAAAAACCCTAAACCCTAAATAGCTTAAACCCTAAACCCTAAACCTCAAACCCTAAATAGCCTAAACCCTAAATAGCCTAAACCCTAAATAGCCTAAACCCTAAACCCTAAATAGCCTAAACCCTAAATAGCCTAAACCCTAAACCCTAAACCTTAAAGCCCCTGTGGTTTCGAAAGGTGGTTTTCGGGCTTCGAGCAGATATCATCGGCTATCTTTGGGTTTTGCATTACCGGCACTCACTTAACCCTGATTCATAAAAGGGAGCCCTAATAAAGGCCCTGGATCCTATAACCCCAAAATAGTAGGATTCATTTAAGGAGCCCGAATAAAGGCCCAAGGTTTCTTAATCAGGTTCCTACGTTAAACCACTCGTTCTTATGGGCTCAGGGTTTCAGGTCCCGGCCTTTTGAATGGCTGGGGTTTCCTAGGGGTTCAGTGTTACTTGGATCATGGGTCCACAAAGGGCTCTGAGTTCTTATGGGTGTTGGGCTCAGGGCTTACGGATTAGGGGACTTACCATAAGGGATTCTCTAGGTTTATTTACAGGATGCTAGAGGGTTTTAAACGGACTTACAACTGTCAGCAGGGTTCTTAAACAAGGGGTTTATGAGGGGGGCTACCCTGAATCCAGATGTTCCGTTCTAGTTGCTTTTTTCAGTTTTGGGTTAAGGGTTAGGGTTTATGGTTTTGTTGAGTTAAGGGCTTGGGTTGTAAGATGGCCTAAGCCAAAAAAACCTTAAACCCTCAAATGTCTTAGGCTTCAATGTTTGTTTCGCCTGGGCCCTGAATTTCAAAAGGGCCATCAATACCCTGCTGTCGTAGCTGTTTGGGGTTTGGGGTCTCTGGAGAACCCAAAAAAGCCCTGGAGGAAGATACCTTAAACTACCGCGAGACTCTTAGAATTGCTGAAGGTATATTCGTTAATATGAGGCTTATGGGTTTTCCGGGTCACCAAGGACCCTGCACCGTCTCTGCTTAGTGCGACTCTGTGAAAGGATCCTTTGCTGAGCCGTGTACATGCCGGTTTCGCAACATCCCGCAGCCGGGATGCTGTGGCTGTCCCTGAAGAAGTTCCTTCCCTGAATGAATGCCTCAACTCCAGACACCTAATTAATGCCGAAACAGGCTTAAGCTGAGCCCATCCGAAGTTTACTAAATCCCAGACCTGAAACTGTAGTTAAGAAAAGTCAGAAAATTAGTACAGTGTAGGTTATAGGATTTTGCCCGTAAGCACAATAGAAAATGAACCTCCGACGGGCGAGCGTGGCATGGCGACCAGGAAAACGGAGAGGGTTCAAGCGGGACCGAGATCCCCCCCCACCCTCCAGAGCTGTACACGCCATGAAAACCGTTGTGAATACCTACAGAACCCTCGAGAACCCCCAGTGAGCTCGGCGTAAGTCCCCATGAAAACCTGAACATCGTTATCATACCAAACAGCCCGGTCACATTTGCACTTGCGGTTTAGGGACAGCCTCATCTAAAGCCTGCTAATATGGGCGCCTGAATAATTTAATGGTTCCTTTCAGGGTTAATAGGGCTACTAGGGTTAGTGGTTTCAGAGGGTTTTATATTCTATTGGGTTTCCATTGAACGCCTGAAGAGCATATCCCAAGACCCTTTCCATTTGTTCCGGCCCTTATGTGAGTGGCAAAGACGGGAATATTTCGCTTCACAGACTTAATGCAAGGGCCTCGAAAGGTGGGATCAACTGTAGCCTTATGAGAGTCTTGTGGGTCACTCGTACAGTGACTTTTGTTACTGTTGGCCTTTTGAAGCGTTTTGATTGGTCAGGGAACGTAGTTAGTGCGACAAGCCTAGATCGAAGCCCTTGGCCCTTAGCCCTTAGCAGCCCTGCATCAACCAGTAATACACAGCCACTTCCGAAGCCACTCACGGTTGGTGGGTGTGGCATTGTACATTGACGGTTCAGGGTTTAGTGTTTTGGGTCATGGTATGAGGTTTTTGCGATTTGGGTTGGGTTTAGGGTTCAGGGTTTGGGGTCTACGGTTTGGGGTTTAAGGGGGCTTTGCGGCTAAACGGCGCCTGCGGTTTGATGCTTTCCTGCCTGCACGTGCTGCGGAGATTTCGGAGTTTGGGAGCTCTAGGCTCGTTTCAGGGTTTCGGGTGTAGGATCAGAGTTCCGGGCTTCGAGGTTGAGGATTTTTTGGTTTAGGGTTCAGGGTATGCGGTTTTGGGTTTAGGCGTTTTCTGGCTTCGTGATGTGTGACGTTTCGGCTCGGCACTCAATCTACGTACATTTCTGGCAGGGACAAGTCGCAAGCCCACGTCCAGAATCAAGCTGCAAGCTAGTGACCCAGCCCAGACCCCCCCAAAGCCTTAAACCCTAGTGCAACGTGTATAGCTCTGAATAGTTGGTAAGAGCATCTCCTGACTATAGTGCATAGTAGAACAACATTAAAATTCCAAGCCGAAATCTACAATGTATGCAGCTCTGCATAATTAGCAAGAGTATCTCCTCATAGTCCATGTAGAAGGGCTCTAGTTGTACCTCCCACAACACTATCCCAATTTTTACAAGGCTCCTACACTTAAAGCGGTCGCCTGGAGCCCCGAAGCCTGGACCATGGACTCTCCGAAGCAGGCGGGCCCAACAGTGGTTTCCGGTGGAGCTTCTGGGGCGTTCCAAGGTTTGGAGTATACCGGCTCCCGAGTCTAGGGTTTAGGGTTTAGGGTTTAGGGTTTAGGGTTTAGGGATACGGGGCATCATAGCAGGGGCTGCAAGGGAACAAGATTGAAACTTACGGCTTATCAGCGCTTGCTGGACCCTAGACCCTAAACGCTGAACCGACACCCGAGAGCGAAGCGAGTGCGTGGTGCATGTGGCAGCCTCGCTTCGAAACTGTTTCGGGGACATGCGCTGGGCATTTAGCGTAGGATCCGTAGTCATTAGAATAGGGGTGTGGGATATTTGGTGCTAAGGTTATAGAACGTAAAAGGGGCCAGCACTAGTGCTTGCTTTCCGATCGTACATGCAAGCGAGCTTCACAGTGTCAGATTGAATGTGTGTGTGTGTGCGCGCGTGCGCGTGCACGTGGGTGTGGGTGTGTCCTTCGAAGTTGCATCTGCTGCCCGCTGCATTTAGGAGAAAAACAGCCCAAGCCCCCCTTTAATTCCGAAGTACGACGCAGCAAGCAGTAAACCCTGGACCTCAAACTCTAGAGAACTCACGCAGGAGCACCCGAGTGCTCGCTTCGTCGCTGAGTCGATCGATGGCATCACCGTGCGTTTGAGACCCAGCGCAAGCTTTGTATATTGTAACCTTAGAGTTCCTTTTTATATTTCTAATATACCCCTTAGGGTTCCTTATTCCATGTTTACTTTAATATACCCCAAAACCCTATTCAAATTATTAAGGCCTTCATATTACATAGGTTTCCGGTGTTTAGCCGGACCCAGGCCCGTGAACACGGGCTTTTCGCGCGTTATCGTACTGTGGAGTCGCTCCAAGCCCAAACCTCAGACTCCCTAAACCGTAATAAGTTAGTAATAAGCCCCTGTAAACCGTGAGGGTATGGCATGGAGTTTAGGGTTTGTGGGTGCCGGAGTGTGGCAGTTTGACACTGCTCCTTGGCTACTGGGGCAGCAGGAGGAGCTTTGCGGCCTGTACATTCAAGACACTCAACCCCCAAAGCCGCCCCAAAGCCCAAAATCTTGAGGCCCAAACCTGGGTGCTCCAGAAAAAATTCTTTGGAAAGGCCTGCAAGACCGCTGTAAGACTCCTCGTTTCAATCCCCCCAACCCCAGACTTGTCCTTGAGTACCCCTAAGCCCTAAGACCCCCAACCCCCACAGCACCCATATGAAGCCGGTCCACAATTTTTGGGAAGCCTTTTTACTTAAATTAAAACTAAGAGCCCTTTAAAGCGTTGCCATACAGGTTCGTATGAAGGCCTCATCAAGGTTGCTAGACGGGTCTATGAGGGTTGTTGGAAGGGCTCTATAAGGCTTGCTATCAGGGCTCCAAAGCCCTATGAAGCCCTCTACAAACCCTGAGAAACCACCTAAACCCCTAAACCCTAAACCCGAAACCCTAAACCCTAAAACCCCTAAACCAGTACGCCTAAACCCTAAACCCTAAAACCCCTAAACCCTCAAAACCCTGAAAACCTCTAAACCCTTAAAAAACACCCCCGAACCCTAAACCCTGAACCGCTAAGCATCGATTCAGAGGCTCGGCGGTGCCCGACAGGCCCTTCTACAAGGCGCAGTATCGGACTTTGGGTTGTTGGTTTGGGGCCTGAGGGTTCAGGATTTAGGGCCTTCAGGGTTTAGGGTTTAGGGTTTAAGTTGGGTATAAGATTTAGGATTTTATGTACTGGGTTTTGGTGTGGTTGTTGAGGGGTTCGGGTGCTTGAAGGGTGTTTTAAGAGGATGTATAGAAAGGGACTCTAGACGGGTTTCCCTGGGGATCCAAAAACCTACCGTTTTAAGGGTTCGACCCTCTAATGAAGGGTTAATAACCTGCCATTTTGTAGGGTTTGGGGGCACAGGTCGTGTTTCAGACGAGCCTTTAGAAGGGTCTTAGGGTGTAAGGCGTAAGGGCTGTAAGGGCCTCAGTCAGGAGTTTTCAGGATTTCAGGCTTTTGGGGCTTTTGTGGATTTCGGGTACTTTCGAACTTGAGGGTTTCGGGGCTTAGTTTGGTGGGACTGGTATGATTAGCACTGGTGGCATGATGGTGTAGACGTTTCGAAGTCGTAGTGTGTAGTATTATGGTTGCTACTACTCTGGTCTAACCCTTCTTATCAAGCGTATCAGGGCTCGCAGCTTGACTTTTTGTGCTGCGGTTGTTGTTGGTCTTGGCTGTGCTTCTTATGACTTATAGCATTCCCTTCATGGCAAGTTCATGGCTCCAACGGGGTTGATGAGCCTGAGTTTGGGTGCCTGAGCACGGCTGTTCCCAGGAGGCAGAGCTTAGGCAGAGCTGCCGGAGTGATCTGATCTGTCAAGCATATCGAAGCCGAAATCCCACCCTTCGAATGGACTAAACTTCGGGCAAGGTCGTGCAGGACAAAGATGGGCAGACCTACGCGCAGGCGCGGGCTAGCGTTGCTTGGGAGGGGTTTTCTGCAGATGTGTTGTGTATGAACCATCTCAACTCCAAGACCTCGCGGCTGCTGAGCACGACCCGTAGCCTGTAGAAGCATCCTGCGCAACCATTGCCTTATCTTTCGTCACGGAGTAGCCTTAGTGATTCGCAGCCACACTAGATGCCCCTTGTGGCTAACGGGCATGTTGTGAGCACCCGGCCATAGAACCTCTTTCTGCCATTCTCGAACCACTGGTTCAGGGTGTCCGGCTGCAGACAGACAAGGCCGGTTTCTGCGTTTGCCGGTTGCGGTTGTTTTCGCGGGAAGCACCTTAAACCCTAAACCCAAAGCCCTAGTCCCTCATAGTTTGCGGCTGGCGAACGTGGCTGTGCGGAATACCACAGGGGCTCTAAGAAGTTAGACTAGAGGTTTGGGGTATATTCTCCTGGTTACAGTAGATTGCAAATACGGAACCCCAAGGAAAAATATGGGTAATTTTTGAGGCTTCCACATTACCAAACTCGGAGCCCAGCGCCTGAACTCGACGGCCTAAGCCCTAAGCTATGCTGAAGAGGTCTGTTGGAGCCGCCAATGGGTTTAGGGTTTAGGGCTTGGCGTTTAGGGTTTAGGGGGTTTGGGGTTTAGGGTTTAGGGTTTAGGGGAGCTACGCAAATCACTTTTCCACACTTGAAGAGAAGCTCCTTCAATCATTTTTTTTTCAGTGCTATTGTCATTCCGATGATTAATTACTGCTGTGGCCATCTGCCTCCTTTTGGTGATCAGCTACTACTACTAACTAGGCATGTCCTATCGGGCCGTCACCCTAAACCTCTAAAATTCTACACCCTAAGCCTTAAACCCGAAACCCTAACCCCTAAAACCCCTAAAACCCCGAAACCCCCTAAACCCCTAAAACCCCGAAAACCCTTAAAACCCCTACACCAACCCCAAACTGAACGATGCTATCGAGGTGGAAAGGGCGAATCGCCGGCTGCAGTCATTGGAGGCGACTTTATGGTTTCCTTTGCTTAGGGACCCAAAAAGGACATAAGCATAAGCATTTTATAGGGATATCCCTACTCTATTGGGCTTCATTATAAGGGGGTTTATATGGGATATCCCTATCCTCTGTTTTGCTTATGTGCTTTTTTGGGGCCCTATTTACAGGGTCCTCAAATTGCAGCGACTGGGTTAGGGTTGAGGACCCAGGATTGCCCCAAAGCCCAACCCTGAACCCTAAACCCTAAACCCTAAACCCCTAAACCCCTAAACCCCTAAACCCCCAAACCCCTAAGCCCCTAAACCCTAAACCCTTAAACCCTAAACCCCTAAACCCTAAACCCTAAACCCCTAAGCCCCTAAACCCCTAAACCCTAAACCCTAAACCCCTAAACCCCTAAACCCTAAACCCTAAACCCCTAAACCCCTAAACCCTAAACCCCTAAACCCTAAACCCTAAACCCCTAAACCCCCAAACCCCTAAACCCTAAACCCTAAACCCCTAAGCCCTAAATCCTAGGCCTGAAGGGGTTTCAAGGACAGGCTCTAGGGTTTGGGGTTAAGGGTCCCAACACTAAGCTCAAAATAGGGGGTTACGAAGAATGTATCAAGCGTCTCCTAGTACAAAGTGGGTTTCTGAAACAGAAGAGCCGGTAAAGCAGATAGGAGGTTTCCGGGTTTGAGGGTTGGTGTTTAGGTTTAGACTTTTCGGGTTCACAATGAAGCTTTGGCCTTTGTTGCGGTTTGGGCTCCTCCCGGAGGCTGAAGTTCTGAGGTTGCATGGGACTTAGTAACTAGGGTTTAGGGTTTAGGGAAGGTAACTATACTTCTAATTACTTATAACCCCTCTTTGGGTACTTATTACCATACTTACTAGGTCCCATGATCCTCCAAGCGCCAGAGCCTTTGCGCAATGTCTGGACCATCGCTTCAGTTTTCAATCGGCATCATTTGGGAGTTTCCGAGAATTAGGGGGTACCATATTTTGGGGTCCTTATAATAAGGATCCTGCTACTTAGGGTGCTGTATTTGGGTCCCCTATTTTCGGAAACCCTCATTTAAGGTTATGAAGACTGATAAACACCACACATACAGCACCCAATGCCCCAGACGGGTAGCAAACATATCCTGTGTATAACTCTCTGCAAGCACAGGATACCCGACGCCCGAAACGCTAAAATCCCTGAGCCCCATGCCAAGATATCCTGATCCATAAGCCCTTAACAACCGAAACACCTCTGGAAACCTGTGGCGCTAAACCTCAAATAGGTCCGAAGCCCTAAGACATTTTCAGAACTTTCCAAGACGCACTAAACACCTTAGCTAAACCCTAAACCCTAAACTCTAAACCCTAACCTCTAAACCCTAAACCCTAAAACCCTCAACCCTCGCCCGAGCCGTCTCGAGGTCAAGGAGATGGACATTCAGACGGATAGTCCAGGAGACGGTCAGAGTGCAGAGGTTGGAGGGGGCCTTTATAATTAGAATAGGGTTTAATATAGGGGAAGAGGGTTCCCTTTAAAAGGTTCTATAAGGGATCTACAGTAGGGTTCTATGGTATAAGGGCCTTAATAATTAGAATAGGGTTTTGGTGCCCATTATACTATACTTATAGCATGGAACAGCAAAATCAGAGCCTTTGGGCATTTTTGTTTTCGGCTTTCCGTTTGTTTGGGGTGTAACTTTCGCAGGGTTTTAAGGGGTTCTATAATTGTCAGGGTTTCATCGGGTTTTAAGGGGAATGATGGAACCTCATGTCTGTAGGAGTTGTGAGCCCAAAACCGTATAGCTGGAGGAAAAACTCAAGGGGAGATACTTGCAGCATGATGACGACGATAAAGACCACGATGGTGTCGATCATGCCGACGATGACGACGATGTGACGACGATGCCGAAGATGACGATGATAATGATGCTGTTGATGCTGATGATCCGAACGGTGGTCATCAAGAACTAGAGAAGGGAGATTGTTACGAGACTAGTTTGGGCAAAATAGTCATAATACTAATATTAATGATGCCAATAGTAATCATATTAACAATAGTGCTAATAATATCCCTCATTTCCGTGAGCGGAGCGAGCCAGGTTTTAGAGCCCGATGAGCACGTGCTCGCACAGTTCCTCCGCGACGTGGCCCCGATCATGGAGCAGGTTCGGAGCCCATTCTCTCTGTATTTGTTTGTTGACTTGCTCGCATGTCTATACATTATGTATACATAAGTATGTATATATGTAGGTATGTAGGTAGGTAGGTAGGTAGGTTTTGGAGGTGTTTTGAGGTTGATTTTGGTGAGTTTTGTTGGTTGGCCTTATGAGTCTTGTAATCCTGCCATTTTCTACAATTGCAATTTGGAGTTCAGGTTCGCTCATTGTTCAGTGTGGCCTTGGGGTTTTAGGGTACCATTTCCAACAGCATTCACCTGACTTTCATGGTTTGAGCTTACACTTTAGAGTTGAGGATTGGGGTTATGTTTTGAAAGGGGGGTTTATATCCTACTGTTGATGATATAAATCCTGCATTACCTTAAGGACCCCAAACTATGGGAATAATGGTATGCTCTTTATCATGGCTGATGCAGGATTGCGCAGGGCCTATTCAGGGCTTCAGTTTTTCACATGCCCTCACGAGTTAAGCGTGACTCATGGTGCTTTCATCCCGAAAGCCCCGCTGTAATCCCAGATGGCACCCTGTTTAAAGCTACAGACCAATGAACCATGTCCAAGACTGAGATCCTAGATCCATAACCTAAACCCTAAACCCTAAGCTCTAAACCCGAAATTCTGAACCCCAAACGCTATAGGCAATTTTTTATGTAAATCGAAAGAATACCCTGTAAGAAGCCTTTCAGGAGTTGCTACTGGCTTGGCAGACCCTGCGACGCGGCGGAAAGCTTTGAACCCTAAACCCTAAAGCCTAAACCCTTTTGGGTTCGGGAAGCTTTTGGTTTCTGGGCTCAGGCTTCTCTTGGGAGTTTCAGATAATTAGGGGTACCTTAAAAGGGATCCTTTAAGGGTTCCTAAAAGGGATCTATAAGGGAGAGGCTCTCTTAGAGACTTCTCACAAGGGCTCCTATAAAGGTTCTATATATAGGCGCCTTGTGAGAGCTCGATGAGAGTTCTATGGCTTCAAGGTTCCGTGCTTTGGGGCGTTAAGGGTTTGACCCTAAACCCTAAACCCGAAACCCTGGTCAGGGGTTTTGGGCTGGCTCGAGCGGTAAGGATGGTTTGGGGATCGCCTGTTCAACGGCTCTGGGGCTTTAGGACTTGGGGCTTTAGGGTTTAGGGTTTAGGGTTTTAGAGCACTTGGGCGTTTGAAGGGAGGAGGCCAAAGTAAGTTATATTGTAATGTAGGGGACTCAATAATTAGAATAGGGCTTGGGGGTATATCATACTGTAATTATAATAAGGAACCCCCCCAAAACTCCAGGTCCACCGCCACACCCGAGAATCATTGGAAGATCGTTTGGAGCATATTCTTGTTCAGGCCTGAAGAGTTGTTTTGCTGTAGCCGTATCCCCTTGATTCGCCATATACAGCTATACTGTCCTATACTACACCCAAAACCCTGCTAAGCCCGAAACCCCCAAACCCCTGAACCCTAACCCCACTAAATGCAGCCTATCTTGTAATATGCTACACCCCAAACCCCTAAACCCTAAACCCCAAACCCTACGAGGCCTTAAATCCTAGCAAGCTCTAGGTTCGAGGCTCCCCGAAACTCGAAACTCGAAGCCTCGAAGCCCTAAGCCCTAAACCTGAAGCCCTAAAGTCCTAAACCCTAAATTTGAAGCCCTAAAGTCCGAAACCCTAAGCTTGCTACGTCCTAAACCCGAAGCCCTAAAGTCCTAAGCCCTAAACTTTCTAAGTCCTAAACCCTAAACCCTAAACTTCCTAAGCCCTAAACCCTAAGCCTCAGGCCGGTCTTCGAGTCCTATGTGCCAGGATCCAAGATTTCCATGCCGGGGGGGTTTAGGCTTCGGGGTTTAGGGGTTTTAGGGTTTAGGGTTTAGGGTTTAAGGGTTTTAGGGTTGTAGGGTTGTAGGGTTTAGGGTTTGGGTTTAGGCTTCGGGGTTTAGGGTTGAGGGTTCCTATAGGGACTACTATAAGGGATCTGGAAGGGTACTATAAGGGGCTCAGGGTTTAGGCTTCGAGGTTTAGGGTTGAGGGCCTAGCCTTCAGGGTTGCGGGCTGTAGGGTTTGGGGTTGAAGTTTAGGGTCTAGGCTTAAGGGTACCCAAGATCTCAATGTTGGCTGTTCCTTAGGAGCTTTTGTGTCTTAAGCTTAAGGGGTTGTTAAACGCGCTATTTTTGTTGAGGGTCTAAGGGCTGGCCACTGGAGTGGGAGTGTGGCGTGTGGTTGTGGCCGTCGTGGTAGTGGTGGTGGTGATGGCGATGTTCGAATGACGAGCATTATGGGATGTTGTTATTGCTGTTGTCATTCGTGTCACTAGTATGGCCATTGCCTTTTTATCAACAAGAAGTGACAACAATGGCAGAAACAACACGGATGCTGGTACTGGCCACCACCATAAACCATGAGCCCTGCGCCTACGTAAGCCCTACAGACCCTAGCAACCAGCACAACCCCTAAACCCTAAACCTGTAAACCTAAACCTTAACTCACGGATGCACCTCGCTATCCTTCGTCGGACTTTGTTTTCTCATCTGCGGCAACGCAGGCGTCTGAAACCGCATACACCAGAAAGAAGCCTCAATCTTGGTTATATACTGCTATTATTTTTTCGTAGACGCATCAAGTGGTGGTTCGCAGGATTGGGAATTGACACGTGACATGAATAGACTGTACCGCGAAGCCCTATACTCGACATTGCCTCGGACGCAGCATGTTTTTCAGCAACGCTGTCACGATGTAGCCGGCAAAGAGAGGATTTCTCATGCCAGGGATCCAGCCGCAGCGGAGAACATTTTTAAGAAAACGTAGGGCAGTCATCACAGCCTAGCTACCAAGAAGCAGTTCGGAAACCCACCGGCTGCTTCTGCTGCGACTCCTACTCAACGGCTACTCCTACTCTTATTCACCAGTGCCAACACCAATCGTACGAAAGGCAACAGAGAAGCTAATACAAATGTTTGAGTTAAGTTAAACCCCAAACGCCGAATCCTAAACTCTAAACTCTGTACAATTATATTGCGGAGTTGTTGTGTTTCAATGTTTGAGGCCCGTCTGGGATGATGTGGCCGAGACATGTGAGATGACTCACCAGGCAAGCCTGCAATAGTGGTTCCGAGTTCAGGGGTTTAGGGGTTCAGGGTTTAGGTGTTAGGATGGTGAGAAGGTGTGGGTAACGACGACTGCTGACTATGCTGACTCATGCCCCTTGTTCCTCTGCTGGCAAGTGTATACAGTGGCTGCTACCCTACCAAGACCCTACGACAACTCCTCAGAGCCCTATTTCAATACGATTCAAGCGGTCGCTGGTGGATGTGTCTGAGCTTGACGGGTCTCATGGGGCCACTGAGCCCTCTTCCCAAAACTAACCCTACACACTAAGCCTATATTTAAACGCGAAAGCCTAACACCTAAACTTCGACCTGGATGTTCGACAGATCCCCTAAACCCTACACTGGCCCTACACCCTGAGCCCTAAACCCTAAACCCTAATCCCTATACCCTAAACCCTAAGCCCTAAAGAGAAACTTTAAACCCTAAACCCGAAAAAAACCCTCAACCCTAAGCCCTAAAGAGAAACTTTAAACCCTAAACCCGAAAAAAACCCTAAACCCTAAGCCCTAAGCCCCAAACCCGTAAGGTTCGCCGGATCCTGCCCCCGGCCTTCAGACATTTCCTGGAAAGGGGTTTAGGGGTTTTGGGGGCTTCAGGTTTAGGGTCTCCTAGGAGTAGGTAACCTTTAACCTTTTTGGGGCAGTATAATCCCTGTATCTGTATAACCCTTCTATTATGAAAAAGGTTAACCTTGAGTTCCCCATGATACCCGACAAGTAGGGTTTAGGGTCTAGGGCTTAGTTTCTGGGGCTTAGGGGTTGAGGTTTAGGGTTTGGTTTTGGGGGCTTAGGGTGTAGGGTTCGGGCTCCTCGGGCTTCAGGTATCAGGGCTGTAGGGTTTTAGGGTTTAGGGTTTTCGGGCTTCGTGTGTAGGGACCTTATCATGGCCAGGGGGGCCTGATTATAAGCGTACTATAGGGGTTTAGGGTTCTCCTGAAGGGTTCATTCAAGGTAACTGTATAAGGTTTACTATGTTATAGCGGTGCTTCAGGGTTTAATGGGGCTTAGGGACTCTAAGCACTCAAGACTGGGAGTTTCCGAAAATAGGGGGGATCCTCATATAGTACCCTAAATAGTAGGATCCTTATTATAAGGACCCCAAAGTAAGGTACCCCTAATTTTCGGAAACTCCCAATTACCTCCAGCGCATCCTTGACAACACCTCCATCGTGGTGGATGCGGACATTCAGGAAGGGGGCCTGAATGTACGAAGATTGTCATGTGAACCAAAAACTACCAAAAAAGAAATGAAGAGGCATTGGTGGNGCCTGAATGTACGAAGATTGTCATGTGAACCAAAAACTACCAAAAAAGAAATGAAGAGGCATTGGTGGCCCGATCAAGAAAACAATGAAGAAAGAGATCAAGATGCACAAAGCACAACCCCGATCAAGAGGCTAAGTTCTCGACTCGAGACGCCCACTGCACATATGAGGTTCATTCGAACCCTGAAGTCCGAATGACTTCTGTGAAGACTGGGTTGAGGTCGGGTTTTGGTGGTGGGGTGGTTAGGGGGCCGGTTCTCCGGTGCCTTTTCCTCTTTCTCTGCCTTCTCCCTTGCTCTTCCTCGTCTCTTGTGCACTCGAAGTACACCGCCGACTTGGATGCATTACACCTTAGCCCAACGGGCTTAGACTTAGTCAATTGGCGCCATGTTCCCCTGGGCGCTGGAATGGTTGGCGTGATAGACGCCACGACTCGTGATGCGGGCGAGA